>JAJJMC010029784.1:3243097-3274152 GCA_023531435.1 Papaver californicum | reverse complement strand
TTGATGACGTCGGATCGAACCATGACGTCGCCCCAAGAAATGATGACATAGGGATCGAACCATGACGTCGCCCCAAGAAATGATGACGTCGGATCGAACCATTACGTCGCCCCAAGAAATGATGACATCACTTCGTGGGAGATTCATTTTATCTCCAACAACTTGCCCCCTTTTCTTGAGAGTTGTTTGAAGAAAAACTCTTAAGAAAATTTACTTTACGTCTCGCCCGAATCATTATGAGGGGGTTGATGTTGCTTATGCATTTCCATTTTATGTTGTATTTTTGCCTCTGCAAAACAAAATTATATATATATATATATATATATATACTGATCGTTAGTTTTCTAACGCAAGATTCCTTTGAACCCTGGATTGGAATTTTTTGCGATGTCCTTTAATACTGCTTTAGAACGTGCATAATCCGATCCTTCATTGCTTAGCAAGCGTACCACTGTGCCTATGGTTCTGCTACCACCATCTCGATCCAATCTTTTCGATGCTTGATCGTGCCTTTTATAATTTCATTTGTTGTTAGTTTCATCATTTTGTGCTTTATCTAGCTTTCCTTAATCAAGAATTTTCTTTCGTAACTTCTTTCTTCTTTATTTTGATATGTTGTTTCCTGCACAAGAAAATTTGATCTGGTAATCTTTTTGGTTATCATATGATTTTCCGAGTACCATGAATTGAAGTACTTTTTACCTCAAATCATGTTGTTCGAGATCCCACACATACGAAACAAACCGAGCCAGGGGTAAGATACAGGGTTGGTCCCGAACTGTACTTTGAAAATTGATAAACCAATAATTAGGAACCCCTTCTTTATAAGAATTTCGTTGTTAGTGAAATTCTTTAAGGGTGTTTACCTTTTGTATATGATTGTGTCGTAAATCGCAACGCTATCCAGAATATGATGTTCCTGGAATAATTTTGAGCGCTCAAAGTATATGAAATTCCGGGATTAATGGAATTTTGATTATATTAATAATCATAGTATTTTCCAAGATATGATGTTCCTGGAATAATTAAATTGTTTGGGCAGAAATTCTTATCAACCCAAAACAACCAAAGATCATCATCTGGTGGGCTTCATAAATTTTGATGGTCATTTCACAGCTAAAATTTTGATTTCTTTATAACGCGCGGGGGGGGGGGGGCGATGCAACATTATTACGTAGCTGCCGTATTTCTTGAAGGAAATTGTTGTGACCGTCAAATCTGACTTATTATATCATTAATTTTCGTTTTTAGTTGCTTCTCAAGTTGCTGCCGTATTTCGATTCCGGAACAAATTTGATGCGTAAAAATGATTCACTTGATAGATTGATACCAATTGCCGAATCGTATCAGGATTGCATGGATCGGGACAGCTTATGCGGTCATGTTTGGTGCGGACATGCAAAGCTTCGAACTGGTTCGGACATACAAAACTTCTGACAGCATAAGAATGCCTTGAGCGGGAAATGTAATCATGCAAACTTTTTCACTTTCGAACAACACAATTGGATGGTTCGAAAGTTTAGTCTTGAGCGGGAAACAAATGTTTACATTTTTCCACTTGTAGTGTAAGTTGCTGGAGGTGCCATCTGTAGAGCCGTTAGCAACTCATTTCGATCTTTGTTTGCACTGGAATTTCTGAAATAAATAACCTTCATGTGAGCCAACTCCATGCACTTGTAAGTTAAAGCAACAACTGCCATTTCCTTGCATCTTTCATACTTGTAAGCGACAAACGCGCAGAGTTTAGCAGTGCTGTTGTACACCTCCAGTGACTGAGCTGTCTCCGCATGTTTAGCACCGTCATTGCTGGTAGCTTCATAAAGCGAGGCCCCGTGAAGAAACTTCAACGCAGCCTGGAAGTATGGCCCAGTAGTTTCAAGAATTGATCCAAAGTTCTTAACACGATCAGCTGAGTGATTGAGGTAATTAATCCAGTCTGAACGCACTTTTCCACCCCTGACATGTCATTTTTGTTCAGCTGAGCTTTAATATTGATGGACTGGTCAAGTTATCTTTATGCTTGAATTGCTATCATCACAATCGGAACCAACTTATTCGGTGAAGCTTTAGATTTAATTCTCGTCTTATTTTTTTTTTTCTGACGTTGTTGTGATGCCATTGCTCTTGAGTCATCGTCCCAAACTGTTGTTGGTGGTGAAGTTGACATTACCAAAAATTTATGCTCATCTCTTTGTATTGAGAGAAATATGCGTTGGTTGTTGTATGTTCACAGCTTGTATAACTTTTCTTTTACTTTGAATTTTTGAAGCTCTTGTGCAGCTCTTATCAAAAAATTGCTTAACCAAATTGCAGCATTTCATCATCTAATGGTTCTGTTGGCAAGCCAATTTTGAGTCTTGAAGCTTTCTTTATATCAAAAATATTTATTTCTATTAAAATCTCTATATTTTGCCTTAATTGATTCTTGTTTTCTTCAATGGCTTAGGACACCCTTCAAAGAACATAAGAGTCTTTACCAATTTCTTTTCTCCTGCATCTACCATTTGATCTTCTACATCCTGTGCTCCTCAATTGGAATCCTGGAATAATCTTGTACACTTGCTGAGAGAGTGAATTGTTGGTGTCTGCATATGATTTGAGTTGGTTACAGGCCTCCATGTTTAAGAATTTGATTCAATAGAATTCTGTTCTCTGCAGCTCCTGCTTGAACCAACCTTGTGCCTCTGTTGTATAAGTTTAAAGAATCTTGTACAGAGTTTGTTTTATGATGAAATTCAAATTAAAAAGGTGTATAGCATTTTCTTAAGTAAAAATCATTTGTAACTTTCGGATTTAAATCACAGTGCAACATGCCAGGATAGAACACAGGGACCATAAAAGGTATAAGCCAAATTGGCGATTCTACAAATCATAAAATCAGGAATTTTTCAAAGGGAGCTTTTGGACAAAAGTGGTTAAACTAAGACATCTCAAAATTATTTATTGAATTGCATGACTGGTTTTCATTCAGAAGGTATTACATGTTATCAGAAGATTTAGGTAATAGTGACATCAACAACCAAAAGTTGAGAGAAATCAAATACACCCAAATACAGAGGATGGGTTGAGTTCGTAGAAGATTTAAAAAGTATCAAACAGAGATAATCAAATCAATCATCCCTTATCAATATTCATGAACACCATTAAAATCCATAATTCAAAGAGGAGAAGATTAGATCCCCTTATCACATAAAAATAACAAGAAAAAATATTAAGTTGGAAAGGTCTCAATAAAAGAAAGAAAAATCTGTTCTCAAAAGGTATACAACAGTATTGAAAGGTCTCAATAAAAGAGAACCAAAATCATGCCCTCAGAAATTTCAGATTTGATATAGTACTAGTTAAGATCACCATGATATAAATCACTCTTAAGTTTCAAAGCCATTTTTGAAAAATGATATATGTGGATAAAACTATGGCGATGAACACTTATCTGACATGAGTTCCTTATGTTTCTGAGATGCTTCTGAAACTTGTTATTGCACTTTGAGAATTCAACTCTTGTGGCTCAGAGATCACCCACCAACATTTCTACCATTAGCAGCAGCTTACTGGACCTTGCATGTGCAACGGAAAACTGTGCTTGATCCCTGATAACAGGAGATGAAGAATGCGCAGCACCATCTTTGCCCCCTACCTACAAGTTCCCATCAACATGAACAACAACAAAGATTCTATCAACTTCAGGTACCCATGCCATATTAGTGCATCGATTGTTATTAACCGA
Source organism: Papaver californicum (assembly GCA_023531435.1). Classification (NCBI taxonomy): domain Eukaryota; kingdom Viridiplantae; phylum Streptophyta; class Magnoliopsida; order Ranunculales; family Papaveraceae; genus Papaver; species Papaver californicum. Next base: position 3,270,425 of record JAJJMC010029784.1, on the reverse strand, counting down.
GCCATCCTTGTTATAAGCTTGAGCTCTTCTTCATGAGTATCTATGGTGTTTCGTATTTGGGATTAAATGACTGATCTCCTGTATGTAACTGCCGAGAATACCAACTTTACTTGAACACCCATAAGCCTGCTGCAAAAATACCATTGTCTCTGTGATAGAAACTTTTGGCATTTTGCAGTCAGCAATGTTATTGCTTACACATAACCTTCATGTTAACACAATTCTCTTCTTTCTCCAATTTCAATGAATGCACTGTTAAGTAGTGATCCAACAGAAAGAGTAAGTCTTGAAGGCATCCTGTAACTCTTACACCGAATACATAAGATCCGAGAAGTATTGTTATCGTCCCACAATTGTACAATGTCGAGTAATATTTGAATCCAAGAGTTCAGATAAAACTGCAGTGGCCATAACTCATTTTGTAGTCAATGTCTCAAGCTAGCAGCAGCATCACAGATGGAAACAAAAGCAAATGATTTACTTGTCATGTCCTGGCATGTATTTCCCTCTCCTGGAAATTGCTTCTCTTCTTGCATAGCTCTTTCAAAGTTCTGAAAATATAAATTATTAAGTAAGACAAAAAACAATAGCCAGTGCTAGATACTTCTCGTCGTCGGTAATTTCGCTGGGGTCTTTATCCTAGAGAGTTTGTAACTTTCTTCCTTGAACACCATCAGGCTTGAGTAAATATCCAGCCGAAATTCCATTGACCCATTACTCTAAATTTCTCAAACAATCTATAGCAAACATGTAGCATTAGGTTGGTAACAGCATAGACTTGGAATTCTGGTGAATTACTCATTTAGGTATTTCTTCGAGCACCTGATGTGCAATTCTGTGGGTGATTCCAACAGAAAATTGGATGTAATTTCAATCAAGTATAAACTCCGTCCCTGCACAATTCACTACAATTCATTCATTTAATCGCACTCGTTCATATCATGGCAACATCAATAACTCTTTGTTTACAGCCTCCAACCCATTTGAATTCATCAACAAGACTTTCTTGCATCTTATTTTCGAATTTAGTTTCATCTTAACTGTGACCTAATCTTGTGTTCACTTCCACACTATCTTAAATCAAAACTAGCACAAATTCGTTACTTCTTATTCTAGTATCACAGAAAAAATTGGAATTTTGTTTGCAGGGGAAAAATTCCCAAATCAATCACATTTCTCACGTTTAAAATTTTCGCACCATAACTAAAGCAAGACACATCCTACCAAAACAGTTCCGGTTGTAGCAGAGAATCCTACTGTGATACATTCTAGCAGAGAATTCAGGCCAACTCCAACCAAGTTACAAACATCTCTGGACTTATTCTAAGCTTTTCAATTCTTGTCCTGTGACTACACTCCAAATGTAAGCATAATCGAGCTGGAGATAATCTGAATAGTTGAATTTCCACTGACTACTTCGTTTTTCATAATGACCAATCATTAATAGTACTTGTATGCCTTAAACAGCAACAACAACAGAAACAGTTAACGTCTTCTTTTCATGCTGCTTTTCCATTTTTACTCTCATTGTGATTATCTTGTTCAGAGACCATACTCCATTAGTAAAGCTTGGACTTTGATTGAAACAATCATTTACTCACAAAAGAACAAGTTGGTGGTCCCTTCTTGTCTGTGATAGTGGTGGTAATAATCCATATAGCATAACAGCTCTTCATTATTGAGTAGTTCTTGTTGTTGCTGTTGCTGCAGTAATAATTGGGAGTAACATCATGTCTCTAACTCGGTATCACAAATATTTCCTCTCGTTAGCTTCTCTTAACCTCTATAATCTCTCAAAATCCTTTGTATAAAGTCTCGTCACTCACTACAGAGATAACATCGCCTCTTGGTGAAGAATTTGTGATTCAGGCAATCTGTCGAGCGCTAGATATGCACAACTGGTGGTGTGAAGAATTCAACATCTCCTTTTGATTTCTAAAACATTCAACATCTCCTTCCCTGCATCAATCATATCTAGCACAAACCCACATTTCTAAATCAATCATCAATAATTCCTTCATTTGATTACTCTTAACATCTTCAAAGAAAACATAGATCAATTGAGCACCGAAGTGAGGTTACATTCCACCATTACTGTGGAAAGGCTTGAATTCATTTCTCAATGAAGTGTGTTTCCCTGCATCTTTTGTTGTTATTTCTAGAGCTTCATATGTTCCTATTTTGATCCAAGATGTCATTTCTCCAGTGCTCAGATTGCATACTTGAACAGCTCCAGCATTAACACAACAAGCTAATCCGTATACAGGTTCCTACAAGCTAATAGCTTAAACTATTTTCTCAAGCAAATCAAAGTCAAGTAAAAAAGGTTTCAGTTAAAAAACTTAATTTTCGAAAATTTATTGATTTCGAAAAATCATTTGATGGGTTTTGTAAAGGAAAGTTTAACTGTTGATGGGTTAAACAAAATTGTTAAACAAAATCTCAAGCAGATTCCGAAAATCATTTAATGGGTTTGTAAAGTAAGATTTAATTGATGTAAATATGTAAACGAAATAGGTTTTGAATCAAAGTTTTTAGAGAAAAATGCTTTTTCGAGCTTTTGCCACTGTAAATCTCTAATCAAACTTGGTTTTGAATCAAAGTTTTTAAAGAAAAATTGTATTCCCAACTTTTGCAGTCTATAAACAAAACTTGCTTTAAATTAAAATTTCAGAAGAACAACCAAATTTTTGTTGAAGAATAGAACATCATTTTATAAAAGATTTTGTAATGTTTTTGTTTTAAAACTTTCAAATTCAAATGATTAAACATAGAATCTGAGGGAAAAGAAAAAATTTGTTCATTAGGACTACTGTTGATGAAAACTCATCTGAATTCAGTCAATACATTCTTTTGTTGGTGAAAATCATTTTTCTGGATCCGAAATCCCTGTATCAAAACTCTCATCAATCTCTTTTAAAAGGTAGGATAAATCCTTTACACACCCCTCCTTCTAGCGCCAAATTGTTTGTGCCAAAAATCTCTTCAACACAAAACAACCAAAATTATTAAAAATCAATCAAAAGAAAAGAGAAGAAATTGAACACTAGAGATTTAACGTGGTTCGGCTATTTTTAGCCTACGTCCACGGATAATAAAGTTGGAATTTCCATTAATCTTTCTGTTACAGTTGAAAATGAAGTAGAGGAAGCCTCTCTCGGGCCTTCCTCCACCCAAAAGTCTTCCAAAAGTCCCCCTCTTCTTTGTTTCTAAACTTCTATTTATAAGTATAAATAATGTGATAATTATTAAAAAGCCCTTTGCCACATGTCATCATAGTTCGCCACGTGTCGATGGTGATTCTTCTAAGCTTGCCATGTGTCCTTATCGTCCTTATCTTCTAAATGATCTTTATCCAAAAGTTGGTGCGGAATTGACTTGGTCTATCGAGATTGACTTGATGCATCGAGATTGATGACGTCACTTTGGAAAATGATGACGTCGGATCGTGCCAAGATGGACATCGGACTTGATGACGTCGGATCGAACCATGACGTCGCCCCAAGAAATGATGACGTCGGATCGAACCATGACGTCGCCCCAACAAATGATGACGTCGGATCGAACCATGACGTCACTTCAAGAAATGATGACATCACTTCGTGGGAGATTCATTTTATCTCCAACAATTATATCAAAATTAAAGTGCCGGCCTGCGAGAAGCTGCAAATCCAATCCCAAACAACCACATGCTTACTATAGCTTCCCCAGGTTTATCTGTGGGTTTCTTCCAACACAGTATTTGGCGCAATCAGGAAATTAAAGAGAGAAGTGGATAGATGATTATACATACAGTGCTGTAATTTGAGGAGAATCTGTATCAGAAATACAATCAACCCAATCCCAAGTGTATGTTGAAGGTAAGCAAGAATCACCATTCCAATCTCGAAGCTGAATGAAAGTATTTTGCAATAAACCCAATGCTTCCACTAATAAATAAAATACAACTAATTAGGAAGCTTAATTAGTTTTCTGAAATCAACGATTATATAAAAGGAGGAGAATTACGTTCCATCGTTTGAATTGGTTCATTGAGCTAACTTATCACCGATGATAAACTCTTCAAAGACATTGATTAGTGGAGGAAGAGTTGAATCATTTGTATACGAAGAGTTGATAGCTGAACTAGTTATATTGAGAATGTGGACCTCCAATGCGCCACCGTAAGGTGGAATCACAGGGTTCTTAGGAAGAAGAAAACTGTTATCGAGATTATCGTTAACTACTATATCAAATGATCATTTCTGAGTAGCATTTAGTTTAATCACTTCTGGAAAATACGCACTGAAATTTAAAGGAACTTTAAGATTTCTAGTTCGTCTTTCCGATAAGAATTCGAATATACTCAAAGTTAATGCCGTCCTTAATACCGCTACCGGAGGTTTATCCCTAGTGTTATTAATATTTATGGATGGCGAGTTACTTCTAACCCGAATCAAAGGACGGGTGTTGTTTAGTGGTCCATATGTGCCCCAAATTCGATCAAAACTATCTTCAGGGTACCTACACAATCACCAAAATTTTATATAGTGTGATTACTTGTTTATGGATACCAAATTATTGTTGAATATATAACACTAGGTACATACCTTGTAATGGACAATGGACCCAAGGCAGTCCTATTAATGAAAAACAATGGACAATCTGAAGGGACATAACTGTAAGCATCTGAATCCAAGCTTCTTACTTCAAGAGCAGATATAAATGGAATGTTATCCGGTTGAGTTTTAGCAAGACATACGTTTATATTTTACTCTTCTTCAATGAAAATACTACTTCACTATTTGTTTCCAACTATTCCCATTAAATTGGAGATTGAAAGTAGGTGGGCTTGATTTATTGTCATAGTTTCCGTAATAGAAGTTTGCTCGAACGAGAACTCGTTCAACCATAGTACTATCTTCTGATTTATTCTCAATATCTATTGAATAACAATTATTTTTTCGGGTTGGGAATGCTCTTAGAGTACTCATAACCTTAGAATCGAAACCTGGTAGATTTGTAGGTGCGTTGGCGGTGTGAGTTTCTCCTGTTTGTATATAAGGACCGTCCGCAACCCATGCGATCGAGTTTTCATCAGTACGAGGTTCCAATGACGGAGAGCCACAATCGATGCTCAAAAACACTGTAAATGCCACAATAAAATGTCAGAATTAATTAGTCACAATTTACTACTATCTTTTTAAGAGATAAAGCATGATTATCACCTTTTGCAGATACTGGTCCAAGGACAAGAAAACATGTGAAATGTGCACACAGTAAAAGTATAAGAAGATCGAGAAGTAGAGTATTCATGTTGCGCATCTTAGGAAGCAAATGAGTTAGAGAGGGAGCTAATATCGTATTTTCGTTTGTGTATTTGGGTGTAATAATTGGAGCTTAAATTATTAAATAAAATTTAGATGTTGACTTGTTAAATGCCATATTACTTAGTTTATAAGATACTGTTTTCTGAAATGGTCGTGAACGTGTGATTTTGGACAACCATCCAGTAACAAGGATTGGATGAAGTCTGGTATGTAAACATCACCGTTGAGTAGATAAACAATTGGAGGGAAAATTGGTTGAATTAAACTTCGTTGAAAGACAGGAAAGCGTTACAAGGTTTTTTCACGACTAGCATATGAGTACATGCGGTTCCATTTTTTGTAAACCAATTTGTAATAAATAAGTCTATGAGTACGACGTATCGGCGTGTAATCTTTTACTAGTTTAATAAATCATATTTATACTTCAAAAGAAAAAGAAAAAAAGTGAGGTCTCCGAAGAAGAGAGACGAACCAATACGGTCTTCCAAATCAGTGACTAGTTAGCACTACAAAGCAGGTGGCTCCTAGGGACGGCTTTTTTTATAAAAAATCATCCCTAACAAGGGTATCTGAACATCCCTATTACTCAAATATTAAGAGTATTATAAACCGTCACTAAAAGTAAAAGACACACAAATAGTATTAATGACGGTGAAATAGGGGACGGTATAAAAACCGTCATTAATAGGTTTTTGGTACGGTTTTGTAGCATTTAGGATGCATTCTGGCCGTTCCAAGAGGCCTCTGTTTGTAGTGTAGGCCTGATCAACTTAGCTATTTGGCACTTACTTTTTTTCCATAGACTATCTAACAGAGCCTTATGTTATTGTTTTTTTGTTCAAATCAAAATACTGAGATAGTCGGGTTTTCTATTTATTTGTTTTTAAATTTGTACCCCACCGGACTACCGTTGATTTGGTAGCTTATCCGATTTTTTGTTGAATTGGCCTTGCTATTTCTGGAATATAGTATTTGGACAATTGATTTTTTCTTTTTTTTTTTGGTGATGTTGATTTGGAGTAATCTATAAGTTACTGGAGGATTTCGATGAATTGATCAAATTACTGCAGACTTTTGTTTGTGAAGCACATCAAATTTTGGGTTCGAATTTGTTTGTCTAGTAAGTCAGTATCTATCGCTCACTTGTCTTTGTTTCCTCAACAAGTGTTCGAGGAATCAATTCCAAGTTTGAATTCCCTTTTGCTGAGATCATCAAACTTCTATGCAAGACAAAAACATAGAGAGATCTTAAAAACTAAAACAAAATGGACCAAAGGTACCTATAAGTAATGGCAGTGGCATTAATACTTCGCACAACAAATCTATTGATGCCATGGAAATAGTACATATGGAGGGTATGTCAAATAGAACTGTACCAAAAAAGCCTACACGGGAAATCAAAGGGGTGCCTGCAAGTATGGTAATATATTTCTCGCATTCTTTCCTAAAGATTTCTTGCTTATTACTCTCTCGGTCCTACTAATACATGATTTATTCATTTTTAAATAAAACTGATCCTGAGAAATAAAACACTAATACAATGTTCTAGATATATTCCCGTGTAAGACAAATAAATTTGTAATATAAGGCTTTAACCATACAAATACAACACAAATTATAAAGTAAATTTTTTGGATCGATTGTAAAATTAATTAACTGATTAAAAATCAATTATAGTAATCTATTTATAGTAGTGCAGTTTATTGTTTTTAAAAGAATATCAACGCTCACAATTCCATCTCCCTCCTCTATGGAAATATTTCAAAAACAAGTAGACATCTATTAAACTACCGGAAATGTTTCAAAAACAAGCAGCCATGCGACGTACAATTATTATTATAACCATGTAATGAAATATATGCTCAAAGTAATTCTGGAATAAAAATTTGTTGAATAAATCGACAGTAATTACATAATTTAGAACACCAGGGGGCAAATTCAATGGTATACTGATTAATATCTAAGACACTGTTTTGTTAGCCGTTAGTTTGGAGAAATAAAAAGGAGTGAACATGATTTGGTTAATTCCATGAGTTAATAATAAAAAGGTCGATAATGGTCAAGTGTAGAGGTAGTACTAAATAAATAATGGTCAAGTGTAGAGGTAGTAGAGATATTTAGTCTTGAACTTAAAGAAACAAATACTTAATTAGTTTTGAGGTGTTTGACTTATAATACTTTGAGATCAGAGAATACGATTAGTTTTATGTTTATATTCTGCAGGCTACTCTAAACATTTTTTTTGTTACCCTCATTCAAGCCCGGGCCTGCACGTGACTTATATCATTAAATAAAGATGTATTTTTAAAATTATCTTTTAAATTTATTATTGTTAATATAAGAAATATATATAATTTGATAACTATATTTATATTCGTTATATAGGTGTTTTAAAATATTTTTTATTGATAAAAAGTTTACGAATATCCGTGGTATAGTTTGAAAGATATATCATTTCTAAATTTTATTAATTATTATCCATAAGGGTATAATTGAAAAAAAATACTTAAAAATACTCCTCTTCCTTATTACCTTAAGAATTGTGCAATCTTGAACTAGGTCATTTATTAGTGAGACGAAGGGAGTATAACTTAGCTAGTCTCGTTGCTTGTTTTTTTTTATCTTCTTTCACTACAAGAAAAACTGGCTTAAGCAACCAAGCAGTTTGAGTTGCAAAAGCCCATATTGAGTCGCTCTAACCCTTATAACGATTAAAAAGTGGCACTCGCTTCACAGTTGTAAAAGGTGGGATTTGTAAAGGTCTTAAGCAACTAGGCAGTCGCTTTTTAGTAATCAACCAACTATCCTATAACGAGTATTTTACTCATTGCTTCAGAGCTAGACCAACCACCCTGGAACAAGTAAAATTCTCATCGCTTCATATCTAGACCAATCATCCTAGAGCAAGTAAAATACCCTAGAAACTATTAAAATACCTAGTTGATAGATGCATGGAACAATTTGGCCTAAAGTTGGTTGCTTAATTTTTTAAGCGACCAAATCTTTTTGCTCTCTAAAAATGAATTCTGATTTAGGAGCTATTAAAATACCTAGTTGATAGATACATGGACAACTTGGCCTGAAGTTGGTTGCTTAGGTTTTTAAGCTACCAAATTTTTTTGCTCGCTAAAAGCGAATTCTGATATTGATTGGCTTGAAGTTGGTTGCTTAAGTTTTTAAGAGACCAAATCCTTTTATTCGCTAAACAAATTACTTCAACATTCTGATTTTGATAATCCTAAATTTTAATTAAAATTAAAATTAATACTGAGCAAATTATGAACCAAATTAAAAACAAAATTAAGTGTTATTGTATCATATAATTCATTTACATCATTTCTTTAATAAATTACACTCTTTACAGAAAAGAAACAAAAATACAATCTAATCATTTCTTTAAAAAAATATATTTACAATCTCCACAATCTTAAAGCAAAAGATGAACAACACTACTACTTCAACTTTGAAAAACCCATCAAAGTTCTTTGAATCCCCGTAGACAAGCTCAAAACATTAAGAGATTCATACTGTCATTATTCCTGTGTTTAGATTCCTTTCTGATCTTTGGGATCTTGTTCCTCCCCATACAAGAGCATGTCAGGAAGCCAACCTGGGGAACAATATTTACTATACACTTTATTAAAAATTACTTACAATTTTTGTATAATATCCTACATTTTAGTGCCTAACATTCAGCTACATAAACCGAGACCCCTCACTGAAATCTTTTCTAGCTAAAACTCTTATCTTCACTGTTCAATTAATTTTATAATTCAAATTATATAATAGACCTTTTTGCCAAATCTGCGAGACAAGTGATGATCTCCTTTGTGCACCACTTACCAGTTGGTGAATGATGAAAGAGTTTAATTTATCTTACCATGTAATGGCTATTTGAATAGAATGAGATCCTTGCCACAAACTCGATAGATGGCTTTTCTATATGCCGCGTAGGTTCTTACTGTTGTCCCCAGGTTGCAATTACAATCAGGAATCAAAAACATAAATCTTTTGAAGCAATAAGAGCATAATAAAACATGATCCAATAGCTTATGCTCACAGATTATATACACAGTCTGGTAGATGCTTACATCGACTTCATGTACACAAGATTATGAATTTCAGGAGCCAGTGTTCCTTCCAGAGAGAGATCCTTCAAATCTTTACAAGTAGAAATTGTTGTATGTCGTTAATTCATAATTATTCATCAAATCCAACTAAGTAGTACTCACACTCACAAGGTTGAAGCTCGATATAATTTCTCCCTCAACATATACCCCATTGAATTTTTAACCTCTCACCAACAATATTACTTTTAGTTCCTAAACTGAGATCTCTGTCGGCAAGGGTACGAAACAATAGATCTACTACTGAATTCCTTCACAAACACAAATCCCTTCCACCTCCCACAAAATTTTCACTAGCACTTCACACTCTAACAATTTCCATAAATCATCGTAACAATAATTTTAAGTTCAACTCACCACAAAAAAAACATTCAATTCATCAAGAACAAAAAAAAAAAAGCTGAATCAAAAGAATCATTACTTAATAGCTTATAAGTTTGTCATCATTGGAACACTTAACACCAAACCAAGAACAAGATTTTGTACACCATCACTAAACTTATAATTCAACAAAACACCATATGGGTCTCTACCAACTCTCTCCCTAAACCTCGATAGTGATATACCTGCATGTTGAATCAAACCATCTCAACAGTCAAAACCCACTTCACAAAAATTAAAAAAGAAACCAATTTTTATTTTCCCTAAAAACATAAAAATTTGGTCCTGCTCCTGCATATTTGGTAACTTTCCTAACATATTCTTCAAGCTCAATGAAGCAAATCAGATTTGTTAACTCTTACAAATCCAGAAAACAGAAATATCAGACCCTTTAAAAAATCAAAGAAATATAAGAACTGAACAATTTACAGAAAATGTCAACCACATATAAACTTCAAATACCGTCCAAATCTAGGTAAAAAATAACGCATGAATCCATGAATATGGTTAGAACCACGATCATTGCAAACCAAAAAAACAAGCTCGAGGAAACCCAACCTTTTAATGGATAAATAAAACCAACACTCAAGATCTGAATCATTTGTATTTGTTTCAGTAACAACAAACAAATTACAGAAATCAGAAATACCCATTATTGCGTTTAAATTCAAAAGCTTTTGAAAAATCCATGGATCTGAATACCAATTTCATGTAAAGAGAAATGAATCAATACAGTGATAATCAGCAAAAACAAAATAAAATTGGAACTTGAACATAAGAAATGAGTAAACTCGTAGGAAAAGATTACTACCTTGTTCTCTTGCATAGACAAAGTGGTATTGAGAGAGTGATTCAGTGATATTTTGACTGGAAAGAGTGAGATAGAGGGAGGGATTCAATGGTGATGAGCGAAGGTGGCGGAGCTGAGTTAGGGTTAGAGAGAAAAACGAAAAAGAGAGAGAAAGGGAATTTGGAAAATGAAGTGAAAAAAATATATTTTGGCTTTTGTATAAAATTTTTGAACGTTTGGATAAAGTTGGTCGTACAGATTACGGAAAATTTTGGATGATAGAGATTTTATTTGGGATTCTCATACCGATTGAGAAAAGTGTGTAAGAAGCATGTGTGGTTTTTTTTGTATTAAATCGAACTCGTGCATTTCCAGTTTATTTATCAACCTTCGAATTACAAGTATCTAAAAAATATTGGATAAATTAGATAATTTTGGATATTATATCAATATTCGATTATACATAAATTTGAATATATAAGAATAAATCATAAAAATGAGAAATAAATTTGAGAATCGTCCTTAAGTTTTGACAAGCAAAGTTTTGAAGTCCAATGATAGTAGAGTTAGGGTTCAAATGGAGATTTCGACTTAGGGTAAGTGGTCATTAAGGATATTATGACGAGTATCGGTAGGTTTAGGGTTACGATGAGGATTCCGACTTAGACGAAGATGTCATTTATGGTAATATGACGAACATCCGTAGGTTTGGAGTTCCTATGAAGATTCCAACTTAGTGGAAAAGGTCATTAATCAGAAGATGACAAGAACCGTATCTTTAGAGTTCCGGTGAAGAGGCCTACTTATTCTGAGGCAGAATATAAAAAAACGTGGTATCTTTAGAGTTATGGTGAGGAATCCGACTTATTCTTAAGCAGATAATGACAAGAAGTGGTATCTTTGGAGTTCTGGTGAAGATTCTGACTTATTCTGAAGCAGAATATGACAAGAAGTAATATATTTAGAGATCCGGTGGGGATTCCTCGTATTGTTATCCGTCAATCTTACCAAATTCGGCCGCCTCACTTAGTTTCAATCGGATTTCATCATGTTTTTTTCTTCCAGTTATCCATCATTTTAACCGAATGTCCATTAACTATTAATAAATTTCACTTGTTATCCATCAATTATCCAATATCGCTCGACCTCTGATGTAATTTTAATATAGTGGTAAAAAGAGGTTCGATTCTCGAACTTGTGAAGGTAATGATTTTAGAAAATAATGATTCTAATTAACTCTAGAAAATTCCAGGAGTAAGAAAAAGACTAAATAACCTAAAGATGATTTTTGAATAATTTCAAAAGGACCAGGAATCAGGAATCAGGTAATTCTAACAACCTATGTGATTAATCAGATAATTCTATTTAAATTAATTGAAGCACAAGTAATTGCTAAAATTGACAAACAGAGGTAAATCACAAGCATGGAATATCAAAATTAATTAACCAAGCATAATCCATCAGGCAAAAGCACAACTGTTGAAAGAAAACCGTTTTCACTATTTAAAACTATGCAATTCTAATAACAAAAGAATTATAAATAATTATTAGAAAATAATTAAGTCACATAAAATTGAGAAAATTACCTTATCCATCATCCCAGTAAATAAACTTAGCCCATGGTGAAGAAAACTTGCTCAAAAGATCTCTTCATTGCTCAAAATATCAATTACAAAGTTGAATAATGGTGTAACAGCTGAACAGAGATGTTTATAAATGTTACAGAACAGGGTTCAGCTGTAACAGAAAGCTTTAAGCAACAGGAGTATTCAAATTCTAAGGCAACAGGAGCAGAGCTGTAACAGTGGAACAGCAACGATTAAAGATGTTGCTGCTCTTTCTTCTCCGATGAAGGCTGATGAAGAACAGTGCCGGCGATGCACCAGCAGGTGACCGGCGGTGCCGGAACTCCACCGGAATTGCTCTGAATCGATCTCTAGGGTTTTTTTCTCGTTTTTCTTGGCTTCTCTTGGTTTATATAGGTAGTAGAAACCCTAGAGAGAGTTCTAAACCTAATAGACCTCTCTAAAACAACCCACAAATCTCAATCTTAATCGAATCATGATTCCGGCCAAATACATGATTTCCGAGTTGATTTCACGGGATCTTTTGATGTTTATGACTTGCGTGTGATAACTATTAACATTTGGAACAATCTAGAAACAAAAGAAACTTGTTTCTCACGTGAATTCAAAGTGTGCAGTTGATTCAGTTGAATCCCGATGAGTTGGATCGGCCGATCCTGGGTTGACTCGCCTGGTTCGCTGGGTTGACTCGCCTGGTTGACCCGCTAGGTTGACCCGATCCAGCTCAACCCGATCCAAGGGTGCCCCAATCCAAAGTGTGGGTGCCTTGATCCATTTTCCCGGGTGCCTTTAACACTTTTTGAGCCAATTTTTTCACAAATCTTTATTCTTCTAATGTACCTACAAAAGCATAAAAACACGTAGTAGACACAAAATCGAATACTAACTCACTAGAAATTAAGGTGCAATTTAGACAGTAAAATGTGTCTATCAACCTCACTTTGTTTTTCCTGGGTTCCATTGCTTCATATGGTTACCTATTAATTCAAACCGGATTTCCATCTGATTTATTTAATTTCGTTTGTTATCCGTCAATATTTCTCTATGTCGGTCGGCATCACTCAAAGTGAAATCGAGATAGATCAAAGGATATTGCTGAAATCGAGAGATATCAAAGGATATTGGGTGAAATTGAGTGGGATTAAGGATAATAAATGAGTTCACACTAACAAAGTTGGTATTCAACGAAATCGAGTGAGATTGACCGGTATAAGGTGACTTCGAATAATCTCTTATTATGCTTCATTTTGATTTGTATCAATCAATTTTACCCGTTATCAATTAATTTCACTCGATATTCATTAGTGGAACTAAATCCGAAAAATGATATTGAATCACAAGAAGGAGAAATGAAATTTAGAATTTTGATCGACCTCCAGTAAAAATTATAAAGATTAAATTTCCAAGAATGAATTGATATGGAACGAGGTTTTAACGTTAGATTTCCATGAGTTTATATGGTTATTTATCAAGTTAAATTGAATTTCCATCAGCTTCACTTAATTTCTTATCCGTCAATCTTACTCAATGTCGGTCGGCCTCACTCAATTTCTCTCGGATTACATCAGCTTCTCTAATTATCCATCATTTCACTGAGTGTCCATTTATCTTAGTCAATTTCACCCGTTATTTATTGATCTTATCCCATACCGCTCGACTTCACTCGATTTCTCCTGGATTCCATTGGTTATATGGTTACCTTTCAATTTAAATTGAATTTCCATTGGCTTCAGTTAATTTTGCTTGTTTTTAGTCAATCTTACTTATTGTCAGTCGACCTCACTCAATTTATCATAGTAAAATTCACCTGTTATTTATAAATCTTGTCCAATATCGCTCGACCTCACTCAATTTATCTTGGATTTCATGGGTTTACATGATTATCCATCAATTCAAACAAAATGATAATTAACCTCAATCATTTCACGTTATATCCGTCAATCGTTGTGCATTTACAATCCTTGTGCAATTGCAACACGAAGAGGCCATATAAGAAATGTGACGCTTAGCAAAATTTAGATAACCAGAAGAAATGGTAAAGCTATTGGATGATAATTGAGTTCGAAACTCGTCAACAACAAAAAAAATTATCATTAAAATAATCCAATAAAACAAACGAATTACAAAAACAAATGAACCTATATTCTAATCGATTCATGGAAAGTCTGTAAAATATCAAATGAATTACAAAGACATTCAAATTTTTCTTCGAATTGGCTTACGTTTTCCACGATAAATGACTCTTAACTCGTCCACATGTATGTAAAATATCAATCGGTTATTAAAAAATCATAAAATTTAACCCAGCTCGATACTTTATCGGTTATCGATCAATTTCCCAAATATTCTTGGATACAATTTTCTTTTTCATCTTCATCCTCAATATTTCATGAAATTAGGCGTTAGGATCACAAAATTGGGAGAAATTAAAAAATGGTATTCCAGGTCATCCAAATGGTATAACCCACAAGACAGAGAAGGACTATAATCCTTAAGTTATCATTCGGCCAATAAGAAGCCAATAAAATATAATCCAACGAGTATAAATACAAGATTACAAAGCCATACGGATTGCCACCACATCTAATGGATGGAAAATTGCTGCCACAATTTAGGTTGAAATAAAGAATTGCCGCTTAAAATTTTCGGTGTGCGCCAAAATTTGGGCTGAAATCCAAAATTCACGCCCTATTTTTGGTCAGATTATATGTTCACTTCTTGCCCTAATTTTTCCGAGTTACCTCTATCTCATTTGATCCTAAACAATATCTCACCCCTTGCTTCTCTCTCACATAAATTGAGAACCCAAATAGACCGTTTCTTTAGGATTTATATCTAACCTCGCCTACACTCTCTTTCTCTCACAGTCTCAATTCTTCTGAAAACACTCTCATCCCTCACCTCTTTCTCTCTTTAGAAACTAAATCGATGACCAAAACTTCTTCTGATTGTTTAATAAACACTGAACCAAACCCATATCTGAAATCAATGATAAAGGGAAAGGTAATTAATCTCAAACCTATTAATGTTTCTTTATGAGTTTGTTGAAACGATTTAATTTTGATACTTGGTTTTGGTTTCAAATCACTGTTAATAGGGAAAATTGAAGTTTTCTGAAATTTGAAATTGGGAAAATCTGTAGGATTTGTTATATTCCTCTAAGTCCTCGTACACATCTACCAAATTTCTGTTGAATTACAAGAATACAATTCATTTTTACAAATTGCGTTTTCTTTTTGTTGTAATTAGGGTTGAGCTTTCCATTCGGTGTTGGTGTAATTGGGAAATTGAGTTCTTTTGATGTGGGTTTTGAAAATAGAGAAGGGTTTTGATATTTGGGTTTTGTATATGGGTGTTGTTATAAGAGTCTAAATTTCTAGTGAAAGATCTCAATATCAGTTAGTTTCCTTGTCCTTTGATTACTCTTTTTCAGTATTAGCAGCAACCAATATTTACGAATTGAAGTAAAATCAGGATGAATTTCTGATGTTGATTTAGTTACCTGGTTTGTCAATTGAATATTTCTTGCTGATTTAATTTCTTTTCATCTTGTTTTCCTGTAATAGGGTATTTTCTGCAGTCTGCTCTGTGGTTTTTTTCTTTACTGTTCAATACATTTAAGCTTGAACCTCTAAGGTAATAACTGATTTATACCACCTCAATTTGCAGGAGAAAAAACTTCAGGATGAAATTTAGGAGCTTAATCCCTTCTTGCAAGATCAAGATGCATTCATTGAGGAACATGAAATGGAGTATAAGAAACTCAATCTTCATTTGTATAGAAGCAAGACTATAAGGTTACTCTTTGGAAGTATTGAAAAGATTTGCATTACTAGGATATTTGCTGGGAGAAAGATGACTTAAATGAAGGCTAGTTTTTTTTTACTTCTCATTATTTATCAATGTCAAGCTGTTTTATACGGTTTGACTTATAGAGAACATGCCTTAATTTAGTCTGATTTGTATATTTTATTGGATTTTGCAGAAAAAAGTTCATCTTTGAGGAAATCAAAGTCACAGGTAGTCACATACAGTCCTATAAGCATTTATAAATATTATTATGTGCTATTTTTAACAATTTTTTAAGATTATATTTTCAGAGAATAAAAGAGTCACAATTTCTAAGTTTATCGATGCAACTCAAAAACTTGCGGATTTGCAACTTAGACCTGTCCTGACTCCATGCCTGTGGCATTAGCAATTATATTTTCAATTATCAAGGTGTAAGATATACTGAGTTATTACAATAGTTAAGTGGTGACATGGATTTAGAATACAAGTGTTGGAAGGTTTCTTGTCTGTGGAGTTGTGGTGTTTCGTTAAACATCTACCAGTTTGTTTATGCAGGCGTTCTCTTAGAATTTAAGATTTTTACTACTCTAATGCAATGGTGTGTATGCATTTTTTAGGCATGTAAATTAAAACTTGGAGATTTAAAAAGAGCTTAGCTGGACACAGACTTTGCAATGCATGACGGGGAGGACATTAATGTCAAAGCTTTGTTACGCCAAGGCCAGGTTGTATCTCTTCCAATAACATAAACTTGTTTGTTGAGACAACGATCTGCCTATGCGTTACATAAGTTAGAAAATGCTTCATGTCACCAAGATAATGTCTAAAAGAATGGGAAGTTTTCAAAATTGCATTTTCTTCTTTGTTCATGCAGCACAATTAGTACCAGACTGAAAAAATTAGTATAATGATATTTATAGTTGGAGAATTAATGGCACTTGAAGAATTCACCAGCAAATCTTGTTGAAATAAATAGTAGAAACCCATTGATGACTTAACAGTTAACATCATTGACATTCATTTCCTCAATTGCAAGTGATGTATTGAATGATATGTCGAGGGTCATGTTAAATGTTGAATAATTCTCTAGGTGTCTTATTTGATGACTTGCTACCCATTTATGTTACTTTTTGTAAGACGACTTATTGGCATGTATGATGCAAGCCTTATTTTGCTTTACGACTACGTTAACTACGTTGGCCTGCAAGATGAAGTTGGTACTTACGTGCTTTGTTGGTGCCCGACTGAAGTTTTAGTAGGTGGTGTCAGTGGTGCTGTAGTTGTTATTCATGGACCTAGAACTATGAGGCTAGACGATATAAAGTGCCTGAGCTATTGAAGATTTGGTGCATTTGGCAAACAACGCTGGGGAATGCAGCTATTTTTTCAGCTTGTTCGTATGAGCCGGGTGCTTATACACTGGTAAATCCTACCAGAAGGCTCACCCATATTTTTTGCTAAATTATGTCAAAACAAGCTTTACTTTGTTGAAGAGGGAATGACAGTATTGTCGGAAGAATCTTTTTCTTGGCAGATTTTGATTTTGTAATATTAGCAATAAATCATTTTTATTCGTGTTCAATTGTGCCTTCTATGCTTCATTCTTTATAAGTAAAGTAGCTCACCAGAACCATGTTGTAATATCAAAATTCAAAAGAGGGTGCAACCTCGCATATCTTGGGGTACTGATGGTATCTGCAGTATACCTAGCCTTAAGAGAAATAAAGTTAATTAGATAGAGAGAGTGACAATCTTTTGACTGGAGTGATATGGGTTGTTGTATTTGTAAAAGAGTTCAGTTCAAATTATATGTCAATTTAGTGGATTTATGTTCAATTTTTTTCAGGCTATGTGTCTAGACATTTGATCATAGTGAATGAAAACATTTGAATAAGTTTTCATTTTGCCATTAAGTAGATCCTATTAAGACTGTTGGATTGATACTAAGATCTCAAATGTCTATTTCAAAAACTGAATTCTCTTTTGAACATGTAGTAGTGTCTTAAACTTAGTTGTTGAGAGAGGTTTGAGCAACCAATTCATTTACTGTTGCTACGAGTCTGTGCCTCAAAGTGAATAGCTACATGATCCCTTTTAGCTACTATAAATTACTTGAAAAACGGATCTAGCGATTAAACACATTTGGTCGTGGCTAAATATTAATGGACATACGTTTATAGCCGTCAAACTATCTGGCAGTTGCAACTTTGGCTGCTTAAACTCTTAAAGCGACTAAAATTCTGGGCTCTTGCAAATATTTTGGTCGCTTAAGCCAGGTTTTTTTGTAGTGTTTACATTTTTCCAATTTTATTTTACTAGGCTTGTTTCTCTGAATTTCAATTTAGATCATATTTGACCACAATTCGATTCCACTCAAATTAGGCAAAAACACAAACATACTCAGTATAATAACAAGATCAATACTAGAACCATACACGGAAACACATACAGAATCGAAACTGAAACATCCTAATGAGTTTAAGGGTTTATTACACTCAACAAGTTAATATCTCTGAACAAAACAACACCTTCTCTTTGGACCAAAAACAAATGGAAAACTCTTGATGATGGTGGTGAGATTGAAACCCTAAATCCGTGATGAAATGGGTTCAGGGTTTTCAACAGAGATAATGGAGAGGAAAGAGAGTGAGTGGATTTATTAATAATTACACCATAAGGCCAGCTTCTTGATTCAATCCCGAACGACTTAAACGTTCACCTTTTTCAACAAGTTCAACCACTCTAGCAAGTTCTTTTTCTCAAAGAACATCTCTGCGTTTATATGAGGCAGAAACAATAGTAACAACTCTATTTACTACAACAAAGAACAATGCAACATCACTATGCTTTTGAGCAACATGCATAAGTGCCAACTGGAGTTGATGAGAGAAACAAAGAATAACATATGCAGATGGGTTTTCTCTTAATATGAGTGCATTCAATCCGTTAGTCGCACCTTGCATATTACTAGCACCATCGTAACACTGCCCCATCAATCTCATTATATTTAAACCATACTTGGAAAACAATGAATCCACTGAAATCTTCAATGATATTGTTGTCGTTTGAAGGAAATGAATTATTCCAATAAACCTTTCAGTAACACATCCTTTCTTGTTGACATAACGTATAAAAACTACCATTTGTTCTCTCACTGATATATCACGATACTCGTCAACCATAACAACAAAAAGAGCTTCTCCAATATCATCGCGAATTGCATCCATAGCTACTGCACTCACTATATCCTTTTGGATGTCTGGTGAAGTTAATTTAAGGTTACCAGGAGCATTTTTCAGAACTTCACTCTTGATGCTATCTTTATGTTCAGCTGTGTATTGAAGAATTTCGAGAAAGTTACTTTGATTACGTGAGCATCAGATTCGTCTTAGCCACGAAAAGCTAATCCTTGACATAAAATAAATTGAATATAATCAATTGATACAGTCAAACGAATCTTGTAACCCAATCTGTATTATTCTAGTTGACGGTAGAAGAAAGCCTGAATATGATGTGATTCCTTCAATAACTCACGGATTTTCATGTATGCATCATTGTGAACACTATTCTCATTTCCAACATGTTAATCTAGCTTTTCAGGTTGCTTCCAATTTGAAAAACCTGCATTCACAAAAGTATCAGAAATACCTTTACCCTTAACATAATTTCTAAAAAGATAACACGACAAACAAAATACAACATCTTTAGAGATGCTATACTCTAACTAACTTCCATGTTTTAAAAAACAAGCTTCGTTGAATCGTCAGTTTGTAGGATTTTTTTCCCCATTATCTTTTGTGGAAAGGGAAAATTCTTAGGTTGGCAAGGACCCATTTGCATGTAAGTTCTTCGGACATTACCTTGATCGTTAGGATGATAACTTGATATTGGCTTTGTCATTGCAGGGTCTGTTTGAAGATCCCACATCGATAACTCATTTAAGACAGTGGATGCTACTTGTGGAGTAGGAGCAGGGACAAAAGGTACTACTTGTGGACCATGAGTACTAGAAGATGAAGGAGGTACATGTACTTGTGAACATGGAATACTAGAAGATGAAAGCAATTCTGTTGTTCTCTTTTTTTTTATTATTACAAACTTATCTATACCTGAACAAAGGTGAGCAAATATTAAACTACTTGATCACACATCATTTAAGAAAAAAACTCTGCTTCAAAAGAAAGAAAAAAACCCTAATTATCAAATTGAGCCAAATTGTCTTGATCAAACATCAATTAAGAGGAAATAATAAGCACCCAACCCCTTAATTTTTCACAGAACATAAAGTATAATAAAATCCCCAAATTTTAACATAAATCCTAATTTAGTTTTTGACAGATTCATAATAACCAGTTAATAACATTGAAATTAAAAAAAGGAAATTAGGGTACCTAACATACTGATTATATTAAATTTTAAATTGGCAAAAAAAAAACCCAATTCAATAAATATCTACTACTTAAATTTTCACAGTTTGGAACAAAATATGAAGACTAAATTGAGAGAAAAAGGAAGCAAAAAGTAACCTACCTCGTAATGATATTCACACCAAAAACCCCAAAACAATTAACATCAGCTGTAACAACGACTAGTTGGCTTAAATATCCGTCAATTTTTCTTTAAAGTTTTGATCGATCTATTCTTCTGCTCATGCCTTGATGATTTTTTTTCAAGTGTTCGCACTTCAGAATAGTATAGGCATTGTAAATCGTATTTGGTTATTAAATTTTTATAGTGGAAATATCTGACAAACCCAAATTTAATCTATCTCTTCTAAAAACCCATTATTAAAATATTATATGTATCTAGTCTAAAATATAATATTTTTAGATTTATTTTATATTTTATACATTAACATGACTAAACTAACCCTTATCTATTAATATTACTAACAAAAAAATATTATTTGTTTTTTTCTTTTACAGTCAATTAGTTTGTTACCATAATTCAAGGCAACAAATCTGATTTGCAAATTAAACACCTTTTGCTTTCTAGTTCAAATTTCTAAGTCATCACTTAAATGTTGGTTGGGATTTGTTCCTAATTTCCACCAAATGAGATCTAATTTATCGGAAAGTTGGCTTATTGTTGAGATAAACACCTGCAACATGTTTCGAAATGGAGTCAACCAAAGAACATGTAACTGTTTTTGATTTAGCCTTATCTTCTTTCTCTTCTAACTTATGGAATAGGTCGTCCAAAAGCCCGATAATGAAACTACAACTTTCACAAACATATAAATTCCAACTTATCATAAATCCTTGTATTAAGACAAAACAAAAAAGATTATTTTCTGAATCGAGCACATACATAAGGAAGAAATCTGCATGCCTATTTTCAAGTGAAACTAATATGATTAACTGTTAGCTTAGTAACACCTAATTGGTGATATCCTTAATTTTCACCACTCAATTCACCCAAAAACGAACAAGATTAATGAAAAAAACAACAATCAAGTAATCAAAGAAAAGTAAATAAACCAGTGGGATTTTCACATGTTTAAGAAATAGTATTTTCATTATATTTTCAACTGGTATTTTTCACATGTTAACGAAATCAAAATCTAAAAATAAATCAAATGATAGAGTAAGATATATAAAGAAAAGATTACAACTGTGGTCAGATTAACAGACACATTAAATGTAAATTTAAATAGAATCGTGATAAATCAGAAATGCGATTTTAAATTTTTTAACTCTAGAACAATGGTGATGGTGGTACCTAGAAGAAAATAGGGAAAATAGAGTAAGGTTTGGTGACTCGCTTGGTTTCCCATCGAAGAAGAAAGAAACAACAGGCTTTTTCTTTAATGGTGAGTGTTTTGCGCTAGCTCTAATAACTAGAAAAAAAGAGGCGTGAAAAAAGAGAGGTGAAAATGAGATTTTTGAGGAATAAATTTAAGGATTTTTTTAAAATACTTTATTTATCAGAATTTTCATATTTGAATAACTAAAATAGATAATTTTTTGAGCGGATCCCATGTTAGCCCCATAGGGAGGTTCATTACATTACTTCAACTAGTCCCCGTGTTCTTTGAATGGATCTCTTAGTTGTTGAGAGGGTTTCCCAAAAACGTTATATAAGGCGTACCCAGTAAAACTTATAAGTGAACCAGATATAAAGATGACGACTAGGGTTGATGTTTCCATTATTATATAATTTCAAGACCATAATGGATCTATGATAAGATCGTTTATTTACAACGGAATGGTATACAAAATCAACAGATCTCAACCAATGCAAGAGTATTTATGGCTACACAAACCGTTGAGGGTAGTTCTAGATCTGGTCTAAGACGAACAAATGTAGGAGCTTTATTGAAACAGTTGAATTCGGAATATGGTAAAGTTTCTCTTGGATGGGGAACTACCCCTTTGCTGGGCATCGCGATGGATTTATTATGGTATTCCTATGTATTATTTTAGAGATTTATAATTCTCCTGTTTTAATGGACGGGATTTCAATGAATTAGGTCCATAATAACCATGAAGTCCTGGCTTTTCCATAGAAAATGAATTACTTAGGATTAATAAGAATGGAACTGATTTCAAGAGAAATAAATGATTGAATAATCTGATAAAAAAAATTACTATGCTTCGAGTAATTTTAATACAATTGTCGATGAGATAAACTATCTAAATAGGTGGGTTTCTGGAATAAAACAAAAAACAAAAATGGGCTACAGAAAAAAAATCCCCAATTTTAATACACTGTCGGTGAGATTCTAAGGGGGTGTAAAAGTGTTTAAATTTTAAGTTTGGTCTTACAAAAACTAAGACCCAGTGGATGAGTTTGGAAACCAAGGGTGGGCAGTTGACCATCCTAGCCTTTGGTTGGCTCTGCCACTGAGAATAAGAAACTCTTAAGCATATAAAAGTTCGACAGTAGGTTTGATAAAAGTACCAACATAAGCATTGCAAATATAGCTTCAGCGATACAAACATGTCTGGTGTACCACCTCTTAACAACAATTGTGGGTTGGTTTCCCTGTATTTATTCTAACCTTGATTTGTGGAAGAAAGTATTTAATACCTATAACAATCATTGTTGTTGTTGTTGCAAGAGGTGGATACACACTGCCACTTGGAGGTAAATGAGACAAATGTATCCCGTGTGGCTATCAAAACGGGAACTGGTTTCTGAGATGCTGAAGTACAAACCGGCATGACTCCAGTTGCTAGCTCACATGGGGTGTTGGACACTTGGACATGATGTAGAATGAACAAAAGAATTCCCACTATGCAGCTCAAAATATTCCTACATAAAAATATTGAAAAATAAACATTAAAAAATGATTATTCTGCGAGCACGTAGATAAAGTCGAAAATAAAAAGAAAACAGTAGGAAGAAACATTTTAAGGAGAGAATGTGAAATACATATCACATTGCCCATACATATTGATAGGACATATATCAGCAAATGCTAACGGCATGCTGAGAGGATTTTGTTATAAAGTGACAGCTGCAGCTTCTATTTCAAAATAAGAAATTAAAATGGATGTTGGTAGGCTAAATTTATTTATCCATAAAATATGTCATCTACATACTCCGTGGTAGTTAAGCTGTTTACTCACCACGCAAGCATTTTCTGCAAAGTTACAACTCTTCCAAGATGAGAGAGAATCAAACTTGCTATAAGGGAAAATAATAACTGCATACAAACAAAGAAACTAATGGTTGTCTTGCAAGATATAAATATATTTCAAGAATCTCAAATTTGGAATGCAAAACTTTATAATAACAGTTTGGAAAATTAAATTACCATGGTCACAACATGCTAACTTCAATTTAATTACTACGATACCTTAAGGATGCATTGCTCGTCTTCTGACGGACGGACCATTTAACATCAGTGAGAAGGGAGAATAATAAATGTGTAGAAAGAAGAAGAGAAGTCTCTGCCCCCTGTGAATATTCACATTCCCATCTTGAGAAGGCTCATCCTTTATGTACATAAGAAGAATACATATTAATTAGTTTGATCACTGCTTCATGTTCGTAACTGATCAAATAATGATGGAAGCCACAAATATCAATAATATTACCAAAACACCTAATCACAGTATTGAGAACTCATTAAGAAACTCTAACATATGAATCTAACTAATCTAAAAGTGGTGAAAAGGAATGTTGGTTTTACTTTAGAAAATAAAAGATGTTTTAAACTTTCAAGATTATTTTACCTTTTTCTAAATTTTGGGAACTCCAAGAGTCTTTTGGATTGAAGAAAAAACCTTTGACGAATATATTCTATATCCAAATATATTCCCATTCCGGATATGTCCCTCCATATCTAAACTATAAATCGATGATTGGGTGTCCCGTTGAAATTAGTGTACAGGGAATACCTTGAAGACTTCCAATTTGTGACATGTGAGCAATGGTTGAACAACTCCAAAACTTAAGCCTATACCAAGTTTCCAAAATTTCATGAGAATTTTAAGTACCCATAAAAATAATCAAGATAATCAAAACCAAATTTGGAGAACCAAAAAAAATCAAAAGAATTTCAAATAAAACTGGAATTCATAGACAAAACACAATCACATCCTCACACATGAAAAGTTGATTAAAACCCTCAAAAAATCCCAAAATTTAACACGCAACCATATAACCAACTCGTCATATATATACAATTATATGAAACAAAAAACACACGGAAGCTAATTTACCAATTAAAACCTAAAACATGGATTATTAAGCAATACCTTAAGAAATCACCATACACCACTGGCTTTTGATATTATTCACTTAGAAAACACCAAAGAATAAAAATTGCCTGAAAAAGAACCAATTTAGCATCAGTCCAAACATTTTCAACCTTAACAAAAATCACTAAGAAAATTGATAAAAACAATTTTCACTGTTAATTTTCAACTAAATCTTTAAAGCAGTATTAAAAGCTAAATATCAACTGGTTTTTGGTGATACGATCTTTGTAGTTACCTTAATTTATGAAGTAGCCTTACCAGTGAACAATACCAAGAATAAAGTCTGGGTGGAAGAGGTACTGGGTTGTTGAATTTGAGATTTAATTTGTGAACTCTTTGTATCCTAAAAATCCCATCGAGGAACAAAATACAGAAGAAGACGGAAAAAGATGAAACGAAAGATAATGGTTTAGTTGGGGTAGTTCCGTAGATTGAATCATGGAAGTAGGAAGTGGATAGTTGTTCGATGTTTTTCATCACCTAGAAAGGTGTAAGTATGATGTAAAGATATATTTGTTGTTCATTATGTGGGGACATAATCAATGAGAGAGTTTTAATTCCCAATACTTTCACCACATCAATCCACATCAATCTTTTTGGGGGCCAGAATCAGTGAGGAGAAACGGGTTGTTTCCTCTGTCGTCGCCGGTCTTGGCGAGGAGACCTTAGGATAAGTTTCCGGTAGAATTGACCTGTTTCAGTAGGTAGGCTCAAGTTTATATTCTTCTCATGAACGTAATGGTATAAGCCTACCTGACTGTGAGACCTATTATTTGAACAAAGACGAAAGTCGGTCATAGTGATCTGTTAGACCCGTGTGGAAGGACTCTCGCTCAACGGATCAAAGATACGCCGAGGACAATTGACTCCCGAGAGCTTGATTTCAATTATAATATTAAAAGAAAAAGATAGCATCACCCATACGCATGTACTTTCGAACACGTTTTAGTGGACATCCTCTTCTTTGGAAAAGGGGGTGACCCTCCTCATGAATCCTCTCTACCACCTATGTTATATGGTGCGGCTACGATGTGGTCAGGCCACATACTTGAAGTGTGGCCCATCTTTATATGCTGACATAGATTTTTTTTTCCCAAAATAGTTTTACTACCTAACTGTTTATCTTTATTTTTTTGTTAACTTTTTAATTTTTCTTAAAAATTAAAGTATTAACGGGTTTTGAAGGAGTAGGTTTTTAAGTAAATATGTGTCAAAAAATAAATATGGAACACATAAAAATTTATGTGGCCCGACCACATCTTAGACGGAGTCTGATCCTTCAGCCGCTCCTCTTTAAGGAAGCCGATGCGCAACACTTCCTCTTCTCTTTCTATTGTCCAGATGATCTATGACCTTTGATTATTCCACCCTTCTCATTTTTGGGTGTCTACACCGTGTTATAACTCATATGAATCAGCTGTGTATTTTTTTCTAATTTGTCTATCAGAAATCATCATGAGTTTTCATAGAAATTAACAAACATCGAGGATGTTGACAAGGCTCCACCTTGGCTCGTAGGATGGCTGCACAATGAAACATTGCAACACCAAAATTATATATTCTACGACATATTGCCGTAGAATTACATATTTATGTCCATGCAATTTCCCGATAGACTTTTTTCTATTAAGGGTTGGAAAGTTAAGTTTACTTCAACTGCAGGCCAAATTCTCTGGCAAGTTCTGCCTGCTGCTTCATCCAGACATCAAGGAATACCATTAACTTCAACGGTGGGACTACCCCTAATCAACATGGCATAAAAAAGGTCAAGTCTTATGCTTTCTTATCGTGCCAAACAAGGAAGCTCTTAAAGGCACTAACTTACGTGAAGGCATTACCTGTAGATTCGAGGACCGGTTAATCACCTGCTTTGAATTCGAGAACGGGTATTTAATTTCTCCTTAATTTGGATGTTACGGATGTGTGGAACTCAAACAACTCTTTATATTCCTTCTAGACAAGCAAGGCTCCATTTCAGATCATATAAGTTTGAATTTGCAGCACCGTTGGAAGTTGAAGATGAAGAGTAATTTGAAGGAATCTGAGGCTATAAAAGTTTGTGTTCTACTGAACTCAAATAGGTATCAGGTTTGTTCATATATGTCCACATACATCACAAGTATGTTTAGAATTCATTCCTCATGAATTTTTGTAGAAATTAGCAAACCTCGAGGAGGTTGAGGAGGCTCCACCTAAAAATGAATAAGAGCATAGGCATATAACAAAGAATCAATGAACAAAGAATCAATTTTTGAGATAACACAAGCCAAGTTTGGATAGAGAGCTTGAGGGTACGTTGTGACATGCCTGCAAAGTGTCAAGATTCAAAACCAATCAACTATGAATGTAGAGGCCCGAACAATTCCATTTTTGAGATGTTTAGCTGATAGCCCCATTTAGGACTATTAGTTGCATACCATACCTGGCACATCCTGTAGGTGTAGGATTTTTCTTTCTTTAAAAAAGTAGCACTGATAACCCATATAAAAAATAACTGATTGGCGAAATGTATTGCAACTATGACATTATTATATATACATAATTTCCGAGATTGTATTCACCATTGTGGGGTTAATATTTAACAGCCGTGTAACAACTCGTTATGCTTGTTTAAAGAGAACACAACAAAAGA
>JAJJMC010029784.1:3199712-3234279 GCA_023531435.1 Papaver californicum | reverse complement strand
ATGAGCTTTACAGCCAGTATGCACGTAGTAAAAAATTCTATATAAAAGGGTCCAAAGGAAAGAGAAAATAAATTAATGCATAGATAATTCAGCAAACAGATAGATGCCTCAAGCAACCTTCCTGCACAAGATAGACAGTTGGTTAAAGACGTGCTGGTTTGATTACTCAATCCCAACAACCATAATTTAGAATTGAACACATAGCACCAAAAAGTAATCTAAAAGCATCACCCTGTGCGCCACCAGAACTGAATGTCGTGTATCTATCCTAGCAAAAAACAAAACAAAAAGAAAAAACATGGAAATTGGGTTAAAAAATTGACAATGTTCTACATGATACACAAACTAAACGAGCCAAAACAAGAAATTCGAAAAGTTCACAAAATAAAAAGCACCACAAAATTCTAAAACCACTCACTTTGGGAGCTAATGATATTCTTTGCCGAAAGACGCCAAAATGCAGAACCAAATACCATTACACGGTTAGGACAATCAGACATTCTGCAGCAAAATTATACAGGGAAAGGTAACAATTAACTAAACTGAAAGTAAAAGTTAACGAATTCATACCTAAAGGAAGAAGCTGTCAACCAAAGCCTCGTAAGATCCCTGTACATCAACCGCCATCCTACAAACAACATAACCGACAATAAAATTCAAATTGAATACCTAGAACCCAGTAAGTCATTTCGAATTGGCTAGCTCCTTGAAGTCTAACGATCCTAGAACCTGAAACTGAGAAATTACTCATTCTGCAAATCAATTGAAGGAGAAGTAAAAATTAACAAATTAAGACCTTAGTACTACTTACTTACTGTAGCATGAAATAAAACAGGTCGATGTAACTAATTAAAGCTTACCTAGAACATCTGAACCTGAAATGAAACATAAAAAAAAAGTTATATAGCCAACATCTGAACCCAAGATCAGATGAAAAACAACAACAAAGGATACTTTAATTATTGCAAAAATGTATATAAGAAATCTGAATAAAAAATGGACTTTCTATTTCAATTCAGAGAGATAATTAGTTCACTTCAGTCTTTCAGTCTTACACTAATAAAAGTACCTGGACAATACATTGATAAAATTTACAGTAAGTATGCATATAATAATGATTTTTTATATTAAACGGTTCAAGGAAAAGAGTAAGAACATAAATCAACGCATAGATCAACCAACAACAAGATATGTGCAACAGCAATTTTCAAGCATAAAACAGACAAACAACATGCTAAACACATCTGTATTTGTTTAGTTAGTCAATCCAAGCAATCATAACTAAAAGTTGAACACGAGGCAAATAATTGTTCGAAAAAAGAGGACTTATCCTTTTTTTCTAAGGATTTATATTTCCTTTCCAGGGACAAGATCGTATACCATTCTTGACACGTACTACCAAAAAAATCAAAGTAGGAACATCACACTACAAAAAAGATCGTATACCATTCTTGACACGTACGACCAAAAAAATCAAAGTCTGAGAATCACACACTGCACCACCGGAATCTTAATCTTAAGAAAACAACACAGAAATATGATTATCGAATTGACAATGTTCACTTCAGCATGATAAAAAAAAAGACGAAACTTCAATACAAAGAATTGGACAGAAACCAAAATTTAGAGCACTACAATAGTCTAAAAGAATTCACTAAGTCAGCTAGTGACAGGCTTTCCCAAGATGAAGCAGAACTGCAGAAGGAAAACACGGTGCTTAATTGGACCAACAGATATCCAGCGACCAACAGAACAACCTAAACACTCAAGTAGAAAACGAGAACCCATTATATCGTTCCCAATTAGCCAGAGTTAACCAATCCAGACCAAGGATGACCTTTACACTCAGTATACACGTAATAGTACTGAAGCACAAGCCACATGAATTTAGCATTTAGGATGATAGATGTGTTCCAAAGACCTTTGTCGTACCATCTGATATTAGTTATGACAACTTATGACCGGACAAAATTAAAGAAAATGATATTAGTTAGTAACAGTTCCATAATACAGATTCTGCAGAGAGAAGTTCAAAGAATGTTTCAGTGAAAATTGATAAGGGGGGTAATTTGCATTGACCGAGGCATAAAAAATAATATTTAGTTTAAAATTTGGGTAAATTGGTCAAATTAAAATAAAAGATTGTGTTTTAGGGAAAGTAAACATGAAAGCTATGTAAGTTTTACCCTGTTATTCCTACATAGAGCATGCCATACTGGGTGGGGCCATTTTCTAGGGATCCTTTCCATGATGTCAGCAATTGATCCTTTCCACGAGGTCAGCAATTGATTAATTCCTAGTGAAAACAAAATAATTTACCGGGAGACTAAATAAAACCGAGTGGTTAAAAAGATATACGAGTTTTGCAAGCTCTGCAAGACGAATTCCAAAGGGCATCAAAGACAAGCATGTGAAGCCATAAAAAATAAGCACCTTTCTGATAAGCCAGAGCAGACATGAGAACAACCGATGTGCTTCTAGACGTGGGAGCCTAAGTCTAAGCGACCAGTAGAAACGATCAAACTGCGAAAAACTAGAGTTCAAGAAAAAAAATACTATCACTAAACCAAATATATTTCAGAGTAGAAAACTTACCAACTAATGGTCCTCCATATGTCTCGGAAAGAAGTTCAGCCATTTAACTCCAACACCGTACACGAATAACATGAAAATTCTGCACCCAATACAGGATCATCATCCTGTTTTGGCACAAAGTAAAATGGAAAAAGCGCATCAGTCAAGAACAATTTCAATATCATGATTCAACTATACTCCATCAAACGTATTGGAAATTTTAATTATTTAATCTAGATGGCAGGAAATCAAAATCTTACATGAAGCGAACTATAGTTGTAAAAGAGGAACTTATCATTTTAATTATTCCATGACATCTTGGACTCCAAAGGGACCATTTCGGTGACATGTTACTCCTAGAACCTGAAACAGTAAAAACAAAATATTAAGCTGAAGAATTAGAGAAAACCGATAAAGGTAATAAGCAAATCATAAGTAAAAGAAAATGAAGAATAAAATAGACAAAATACTCAGGCCTTAGTGTTATCAACCTCACTGCAATTAGCACCCTCTTTGAATCTCAGGGATAGAACTTGAAAAGAAAGTTCAGAACTCCTGCTACATAAAATAATAATTTCACGAGTAAAAAAGTAGAGTTAAAAAATGAGTGAACATGGCGGTAGGATAAGGTAATCAAAGAGGAAGCATATTAACACCAACTAATAAAACAAACGAATCTTAGAAAGAAACTTGGAAAGTATAACTTTCCTTTCTGAATACTTCATTGGCATGGATAGCTCACTCATGCACACGACAAAAACTTGAAAGAAAACGTTCCAACGGATATAGTTGGTTGAACTACAAAAGATTCAATTAACCAGAAGAGAAATGAGACCATAAAAAGAATCATTGAACAACCTACAAATTCCATCCTTGACTTGTTTTTTTATTCTCTGAGATGTTTGTAGGTTTCACTTACAAGCATGGCCAGAGAATAAAAAGACAAGTCATCACTATAAAAAAGGAAAGCAAACTGAACATAAGATGATGACCTGTGCATACAAATTAGAGCACTTCTTCATTTTAAGTAACACGAGTTAAACGAAGAACAGTAAATGAGACAACCACAATGCCTATATCAGAGAACAATTAGGGGAAGCACTTCAAGAGGCGTCAATTACCCTGATCATGACTCGAACGGTTATATAAGTTTAAAAAAAGTAAACTGGTATGTAAAAAATAAACAAACTAATATATTGTACTCACTCGAATAGTATCTCAGGACGATCCTCAACCTCCTGATTCAACATTCTTCTAAATACTGATACCTGAAAGCAATTAAGGAGAAGTAGTAAAGTTAATGGACCTACCCAGAAAAAATCTAACACAAAAAGAAAACATGGAAACTTAGGAGTTCATCACTAAATTTCACAAAAAGACAACACAACAAGGTAATATAAACCTCAACAACTTGATACCAGCAAGTTAACATATGAAGTTGGGTTGCCTGTTCCACTAGGTTCTCATTATATTTCGAGCCCTATCTAACCAAAACCTGGACCATCTCTATCAGATCCAAAACATCAACTTCACCACCGACAAGACCGTATAGCAGAGCTAATAATGTTGTTTTTTCGTGGCCCACAAAAAAACAAGTAGGAGTGAAACCCCTGAACATAACCCTACTTAATGGACTAGGTATTTATGTTGATTCTTTCCCACATAACATCGGTCACTCATAGAACCTTGATACCAGATATAAATACCATGCACTGACATGCAAAACAACCAACCTACCAGAGACATTAAAACCTCTATAGCAAGGTCAATCAACCGATCGCCATGTTCTGAGACATTAAAACCTCTCACCAAGGCATACAATCTGCGCAAAGGAAAACCAATACATATAACCAGGAACTAGAACCCAGTATTTCGGTTTCCAATTGGTCAGCTCCATGAATTCATACAAGCGAAGCATATCCCTAATAAGAACAAAGAAAGCTAATTAGATATCATAGACAATGGTCTATAGGATAAATAAATAATTTGAGCCAAAATGAAAAACTTGTAAAGACAACCATATATGGATCAATGCAAAAATGGGTAAAACCACTCACTAAGCCAGACAATCTGAGCAAGGAAAAACCATACAGATAGTCAGAAACTATAGCCCGATATTTCACTTTTCAATTGGCAGCTCCACGAGTTCTTACAGGAAAAGTGTAACCCTGAGAAGGACCAAGAAATCTAATTAGACATAACACAACAGAAAAGCAAAGAGAAGCAAACAAATAGAAGGTGGAGGAAAATCTCATAAAGGTAATAAGCATGAATGATGGACTCATATGACCTAAACCAGGATAACAAGAGTAAAAAGAGAGAACACTTATATTGATTCATTCATTCATCCAATTGATAAAATAAACTTGGGACTTGGAGTTACTATCATTCTATGGCATCTTAGACTCCTAAGTAAGACGCCACTTCAGTCTTCTTGAACCAGAAACAGGAAAAAAAAACAATCTGCACCTGTCTTAAAAAGTTCTCCCTAAACCTAAACAAGAGAAGTACAGAGAAAAAATAAATTAATCTTGCTGAACTATTTTGAATGGGCTACTTACTGTAACAGAAATTTACGTTCAATCCTGCCAAAAGAGTCCAACACCAAAATGCACATGTCAACCACCTTGCGAAACCCTGGAAAAAATAGGGAATTAAAGTTGATGCATGTTATTTATGTGCAGTTCTACCAAAAATGTCCAACACCAAAATGCACATGTCAACCACCTTGTGAAACACTGGGAAAAAAGGTAGAAGTCGATGCAAGTTATTAAACACAACAAAGTTATAGGAAAAATCTCAGCAAGGCCTATTTTGAATGGGCGACTTACTGTGACAGAGAAAGGATAATCATCGCAGAAATAGGCCTTGCTGAGATTTTTCCTATAACTTTTTTAGTAGAACTGCACGTAAATAACATGCATCATCTTTAATTCTCTATTTTTTCCAGGGTTTCGCAAGGTGGTTGACATGTGCATTTTGGTGTTAGGCTCTTTTGGCAGGATTGAACGTAAATTTCTATTACAGTAAGTAGCCCACTCAAAATAGTTCAGCAAGATTAATTTATTTTTTCTCTACACTTCTCTTGTTTAGGTTTAGGGAAAACTTTAGATAAAAATTGAAGGATAAGCAAAAGCAGAGAAAGGATAATCATTAATAAATTTAGATAAAAATTTAATTCATAATAAATCAAAAAGTGGACTTTCCATTTCAATTCTGAGTTGAAAAAATTAGTTCACTTCAGTCTTCAGTTTTACATTGAGGTAAGTACGTGGACAGCGCAATGATGAGCTTTACAACCAGTATAAATAAAAAAATTCTATATAAAACGGTTCAAAGAAAAGAGATAATAAATGTAAGTATAGATCAATCAACAAACAGATAGATGCCGGAAGCAAGCTGAATGTCATGTATCTATCCTTGCAAAAAAAAAAAAAAAAAAAAAAACATGGAAATTGGGTTAAAAAAATTGACAATGTTCTACATGATACACAGACCAAACGAGCCAAAAAAAGAAACTCGAAAGATCAGAAAATATATAGCACCACAAAAATCTAAAACCACTCACTTTGGGAGCTAATGATATTCTTTCCCGAATGACGCCAAACTGCCGAAGCAAATACCATTACACAGTTAGGCCAATCAGACACTCTGCATCACAATTATAGAGGGAAAGGTAACAACTAACCAAACTTAAAATAAGAGTTAACGAATTCAGACCTTAAGGTAGAAGCTGTCAACCAAAGCCTCGTCAGATTCCTGTACATCAACAACCATCCTACAACCAACAGAACCGACAATAAAATTCAATTTGAATACCTAGAACCCAGTAGATCATTTTAAATTGGCTAGCTCCCAAATGTCTAACAATCCTAAAACCTGAAACTGAGAAATCACTCATTCTGAAAAACAATTGAAGGAGGAGTAAAAGTTAACAAATTCAGACCTTAGGACTACATGTAACATGAAATAAAATAGGTCAATGTACCTAATTAAAGCTTACCAAGAACATCCGAACCTGAAATGAAAAATAAAAAAGAAGTTATGCAGCCAACATCTGAACCCAAGATCAGATGGAAGAAATGAAACAAAAGATACAGTAATCATTGCAAAAATGTATATAAGAAATTTGAATCAAAAATTGGACTTCCCATTTCAATTCGAAATTGAGATAATTAGTTCACTTCAGTCTTTCAGTCTTACACTGATAAAAGTACCTGGACTATACATTGATGACATTTACAGCAAGTATGCATACAATAGTTTTTTTTACATAAAACGATTCAAAGAAAAGAGTAAGAACATAAATCGACGCAAAATTCAATCAACAACAAGATATATGCAGTAAGCAATTTGTAAGCATAAGACAGACAACATGTTAAACACCTCTGTATTTGTTTAGTTAGTCAATCCAAGCAATCATAACTAAAAATTGAACACGAGGCAAATAATTGTTCGAAAAGAGAGGATTTATCCTTTTTTCTGAGGATTTATATTTCCTTCCCAGGAACAAGATTGTATACCATTTTTGATGCATACTACCAAAAGAAATCAAAGAAGAAGCATCACACTCTGCACCACCAGAATGTTAATCTCCTGTTTCCTTGTTAAGAAAACACCACAGAAATATGGTTATCGAATTGACAATGTTCACTTCATCATGATAAAAAAAAAGAAAAGACAACGATTCAATACAAAACCACAAACTGCTATGGTCTAACACAGTAGATCTCCTCACCCACCCCAAACAGCCACTTGTGACCTTCAAAAATCAAAGCAAATTATATTAGTTAGTAACAGTTCCATTATACAGATACTGCAGAGTGAAGTTCTAAGAATGCTTCCGAAAAAATTGATAATGGGGGTAATTTGCATTGACCGAGGCATGGAGAATAATATTTAGTTTAAAATTTGTATAAATTGGTCACATTAAAATTAAGGAATCGTGTTTTAGGGAAAGTAAACATGAAAGCTACGTAAGGTTTACCCTAGGGAAAAAAAACGAAAATATGACCATACATAGTAGATGTCAACCTCAGTGAAATTAGCGCCCTTTTTCGAATAGAGGGGAAAGAAATTGAAAATTCATTCTACCTAAGATATGAAGTACACAAGTAAGAAAGTAGAGATAAAAAATGACTGAACATGCAAGTAGGATAAGTTAACCAAATGTAATCAAAACAAAATAAAAATTAGGGAGAAACTTAAAAATGAAACTTTCTTATCTGAATAGGTCAGGGTCACTCATGCACACTGAACCAATCTAAAAGAAGATGTCCTGCCAGACTTGGTTGTGTCAGTATGCATTCGAGTCTGAGTTCAAAAAACCTCCTATAAGAACAAAATTCGTCTTACAAAACCGCAACATCAACTACCTATAGTTCAACAGAACACTCCAAATTAATATTAATAAAACAAAGTATTATAAACAAGTACCAATATTTATAGAAGGTTAATTACGACTGGAGTCCAATCATGCCTTGAAGAATCCAGATTCCTACCAGAAAATATGTCACTTATGAGTTCGTATCAAAAATTTAATCTTATGCAAAAATGAGATACAACTCACAGAATACCCAATTAACTCTTTACTGATGAAGGCGCCATGACATTAGATTGATGATATTTCAAGTCCATCTGCATGTAAAAATTAGAATTTTAGACCAAATGTATAACAACTGATAAAAAAAAAGTGCTTGCAAGATGCAAGTTAAAAAGGAGGTGGAGGAGGAAATGTAATCAACTCACAAATCAATGCCCAAGAGAATCAGATATAGGCCCTACGCAAGCTTCCTGGCGAAATAAAAAGTTAGTCAAAAGACAAAAATATTACACATCATCAGTTTTATGAAATAATAAACTTTTCAAATGACCATGAGAAGAACAAATTAACAATAAAAGATGACTACCAGGCTTCCCAATCGTTTGGATGGCATAAAGTTATGTCCATACTTCCAATCCCAGAACCACGTGATTCTACTGTCACCTACAATATATCATATAGGTTAAGCAATTCGCTTGAAATTTTGTTTATTAATTTATTTTACAAGTACAACTGCGTCTAAATGCATGTGTCTCTGAAGAAGGGGTGATTCCAATTCTATTTTAGGGATATAAAAAGCAGTGATTCGAAGGATAAGATCACAAAATTCATTTTAAAGATCCTACCTACCAGATGGCATTAGTTCATTTATCAACTATTCTATATCGCCTTCTACCTATGTCATTAAAACTTCTCAACAATTTATGATGCGCCTTAGTGGCAAAAATTGACTGGAAATGAAGTGATGTCAAGAATATACCTAAATTAATGAATACCTATAATAGCTTCTTTAGGTAAGGTGGTATTGAAAGAAACAGAAGCTGGATTTCAGGAGGATAAAAAAAGATAAAAATAGTATGCCAAGACCTCCAAAGATTACTACGGCCTCCTCACATTGTTCGCATATTCGAATGTGAAAGATCTAATTGCTACCATAAAATTGGCAGCTACTGTATGTAATATAAGCTAACAACCGGAATGCTTAGAAGGCTATCTATAATAAGGTTTACAAGCTTACCGTGCTGCACAATGTGAAGACCTTCACATATCCCAACATACTTGGAAGCTGCAAAATATGAAACATGTTAAAACTCGTGGAAAAAAAAATACAACTACAACTTATCTTGGGCATGCTTTACGTTATATATTTCAATTGCTACTTGGAACAAATTATTGAAAAAAAGTATGGACGCAACTCTCTCTTTTCTAAACCAACAGGCTTTGCCAGTAAAAGAGCATTGAAAAAAGCACCAATATTTTCGACTAGATAGCCCTCTAATAACTTCAAACAGTTCACAGAAAATTGAATCTATCAACTTTCCAAAACCTGCATAAAAATAGAAGCTTTGTCAAGTTTAAAATCAACTCGACCATGTTTTGCATAATTCACTACTTTAGAGACATCACTTCTCACAGAACCTAGCTTTAAAAAAACGTAGAACCAACAAATATGACAGCACCAGCGGAAAAACGAAAAAATATTTTTGAGGGAAATATGAACTACCCAGATGACTAACGAATACGAGGAAAAAATATCTTGGGGTTTGACATCAGACCACAGGGTACCTGAATTCTTGTTAGCTGATCCAAAAAAAACATAAATTTTAACAGAAGAGAACAAAAGTTTTCATTAGCAATCACGGAAATTTAAGTGTAGTCCCTGCCAAACCTTTAAAAAGCGCATGAGGGTGAAAGTTGCTATACACTTTCCGAAGTTGAGATTGTTAGCACCTCTAGCAGCATTCAGGTTCATGACTTCAAAGAAAAATCAAAAGTGAAGGGTAAAATTGTCATTCAAGGGTAATAAATGCCAATAATCAGGGAAAAATATGAGGCATACTAATTAATTGAATTAAAGACAAGAGTACACTAACGGTCCTCTTGGTTGTATAAGAGAAGGCACAAATAAAGAAATTAATTGAATGACATGTCAGTAAGAAACCACATATTACAAAAGCCAAAAACTATAATACAGATCACTCGATTGATAAAGCCTAGACCTCCAATATCCTAACATTACAGTACCAAACTACCAATAACCAATTTAGGAATATAAAGACCATCATGCTAGTTTAATTACTAATTTTAAACGAACACTAGAAGAACAGAAAATGAGGCAATCTATAAAGTTCAAAAATAATAAATACTAAACTAATATAATCCAGATTAGAATACTTACAAGCTAATGATACTCCATATGCTTTGAAAAGAAGTTCAGCCAATTTAATCCAAGGATGAACATGAATACATGCACCATCTGTAATCAGTATAAGATCATCGATTCTGCCACAATGTGAAAAAAAAAACATTAGATGGAAACAATTTAAATATCATGATCAAACTGTAATGCAACAACTGTATTATAATTTTAATTCAAATGGTGCATGTGAAATAACTTATGAAAGAAGTATAAACATACCTCAAAAATATCTGCACCCAATTTTCCAAACCTGTAATCAAGTATCTGTGATCGAATAAAACCACTTCATGAGAAGATGAAACTTTCTACAAAAATTAAGTTTCATTTAGAAGTTATTGTATGTAAGCTTTAATCACCAAAGCAAACTAAGCTAATATACACTACATTGAGAGCTTACTTAGAGATTCCATAGTTTCAAACTGATAAACAACATTGTTATCAGATGTGAATGTAGTACTTCATCAATGCCAGATCGATATCACCCCACAATCTGTACGGTCTCATACAAAGGTCAAATTAAACAAATTTGATAAACAACATTGTTATCAGAGAAATCACACATTCTGCAAACAAATTAAAGGATATGTAAAATTTAACAATTCAGACCTTAGAACTACTTACTGTAACAGGAAATAAAACAGGTCGATGCACCTTAAGCTTACCTAAAACATCTGAACCTGAAATGAAAAAAAGAAGAAGTTATAACCAACACCTGATCAGAGGGAAGAAATAAAATAAAAGATACAATATTCATTGCAAGAATGTATATAAAACATTGAATCAAAAAGTGGACTTCCCATTTCAATCCAGAGTTGAGAGAATTAGTTCACTCCAATCTTCAGTTTTTACACTGATAAAAGTATCTGGACAGTACATTGATAACATTTACAATCAGTATGCATTGATCATTCACCAACTACATATATGCAGCAACCAATTTTCATGCATAAGACAGACAACAGATTAAACACCTCTGTGTGTTTATTTAATTAGTCAATCCAAGCAATCATAATTAAAAATTGAACACAAGGCAAAAAAAAATTCGAAAGGAAAGGACTTATCTTTTTTCTGAAGATTTATATTTCCTATCTAGGGATAAGATCATATACCAATTTTGACATATACTACCAAAAGAAATCAAAGTAGAAGCATCAAACTCAGCACCACCAGAATCTTACTCTCCTGTATCCTTGTTAAGAAAACAACAAAGAAATATTGTTATCGATTCGACAATGTTCATTTCAGCATGATAAAAAGACAATGATTCAATACAAGAAACTTGAAAAGAAACCATAATTTAGAGCAACACAAAAGTCTAAAAAATCCCATTTGATATCTTCGTATCCGAGAATCAACAAAACTCACTAAGTCATCTACTGACACGCTTTCCCAAAATGAATCCAAACTACATAAGGAAAAACCGTTACACAGTTAGACCAACAGACATCATGCAAAAACCAGAAAAACCGAG
The DNA here is from genome assembly GCA_023531435.1 of Papaver californicum. Classification (NCBI taxonomy): domain Eukaryota; kingdom Viridiplantae; phylum Streptophyta; class Magnoliopsida; order Ranunculales; family Papaveraceae; genus Papaver; species Papaver californicum. Next base: position 3,222,492 of record JAJJMC010029784.1, on the reverse strand, counting down.
AAATTCAAGTAGGAAACTAGAGCCCATTATGTCATTTCCCAATTAGCCAGCTACATGAATGCAATCCTAAAACCTGAAACAGAGAAAACGGATATTGTGCAGATCAATTGATGGAAGGTAACAACAAACCAAATTAAAAGCAAGAGCTAACAAATCCATACCTTAAGGTAGAAGCTGACAACCCAAACCTAATCAGATCCCTGACAGAGAACATAAGAACCAACTAATACAATTTCCTACTTCCCCATTCAAAGAGAAAAAAAGATAGCACTAGGTGGAAAAAACTAATATCAATTGGGATAACGAAGATGGTAATGTTTCTCAAGATATATAGACAAAACGAGCCAAAACATGAAAGTAGAAAAAACTAAAAATATGGAACAACACAAAAGGCCCACTCAGTTAGTCATTTTCTTCCCCAAGACGCATGAAGATGAGAGTCGTTGCTACACACTTGTCGAAGTTGAGATTGGAACCTCTAGCAGCATCCAGGTTCATAATATCAAGGAAAAATCAAAAGTAAAGTTTTGTCAAACAAGACCAGATTTTTAGCACACTTCACGGATAAAAAATGCCATTAAACAAGGGAGAAATGAGGCATACTAAATTTATTTGTAGCTATTATTCTTCTAAGCAAAGCGTGGACAACGAACAAGTCATACATCATACTTCTTATGAAGACATAACTTCAGACCGGAAAACCTGAAAAGTCAAGAGTTAAAAACATGACATTTAGAACTGCTACCTTAGACACAACATCTGAGGCCTGATGTTATGAAAAGGAAACACTTACAATACTTGGTAATTAGAGAAACCAGGAGATAAAATCAGTTGTCTTTAGCTACTGAGAATCTCATTTAGATACATGAGTTATTTCTGCAGGTACATATAATCCATGTAAAACAAATAAACTATCAAAATATGTTGTAATGTTATATACCTTTCCAAATTTTAGCAATAAGCTAATATCCTCTCTAATCCTTCAGCAAAAACAGCTACGCTGACAGTTCGGGATACAACAATGTTTTTATTCAATAACCTAGGAATGACATCAGTTCTTAAATTTCTATCTCAAAACCATATGTGCATAAAAACAAACAAGAAATACTACCTTTCCAATTACGTGAGGAATGTTACATCACCATGAACCATCTGTAAACAGAATAAAACAACACTTTAATTGTATTTCAGATGCTTAACCTTTGAAAAATGAAAACCATAAGAAACCAGTCCATGGTATATAAGGCCAAATACTTATTGAAGCCAATCATGCCCCACAAGATACACAATAGCCCTAAGGTAATGTCAAAAACAAGTGACTATCTTTAACACTTAACAGTTGTATCTCTCTTCTTTATATTCCTCCTGAATACTTCTGTTATTTCTCTTCCTCTATATGTACCAACATGTACATTTTGAAAGAGTAGAGATTCTCCCACTATAGTAATCCTAAGAAAAGTAAAGTAAGATTCGTAATTTTCCCACCAGAGATAGTATCCTAAACAGCTCTACTATTTTCCTTTAGGATTAGTATCCTACATCTAAGACGACTTGGAGTTCCACTATTTTCCCCTATGAACATAATCCTATATCTAAGACGGCTTGGAGAGTAATTCTCTCATACTAGGTACTTTAAACGAAACTATACCGATTGGGGATCAACAAATCTTATAAAAATTAAGTAAATTAGAGACAAAAGTGAACTTACGGTTCTCTTGGTTGTATAAGAGGAGGTACAAATAAAGGCTTGTCAACCTTGTTTTTCATATCACCATAACCTTCAAGACCTACACTGAAGAATGGCACGTAAGTAAGAACCACAGATTACAAAGGTCAATGACGAGTAAAAAACCACATAACAAATGCCAAGAACTATAAAGAAGAAATGTATAAGATTAAATTACATTACACGATTCTACAAACCCCTATTTTTATGCTAACTTAGGAATTCATCGATATATTTCATAAAAAGACTACATAACAAGTTAACATATGAAGTTAGGCTGCCTGTTCCACTAGGTTCTCATTATCTTTTGGGCCCCATCTAACCAAAACCTGGACCGTCTCTCTCATTATATTTCAAGTAAGAGATTAGTATCCTACTTGCAACTGAACAGATCTACAGATGTCAACCAAGGGACTGAACATTTGATAAGAAATCATATTGAAGGGATTTATTTTTATTTCATACCTGACAAACAAGAGCTACGCCCTCCAATAGGAAAAACATCAACGGTGGGAGGAGAAGCTAAGTAGTAAACACCACTTAGATAATCATGGTATGACCGAACGACCAGTCCGAAGATTATTATGAACCATTAAGTTGGTCAAGCAACATGAAGAAAAAAAAGATAGTTTCCGGATAACAAATTAAAGAATTAACAGACCTTGTTCTGTTCGAGGTCCCATCATTTAACTTGTTTGTGATCACCAACAGAAAACATGTACTGTGTTGTGTGCTTAAAGCAAGGCCTAATTAAGAAAAAGGAGTCACGTTAAGCATCGTCACTATTAAGAATGGAATGCGCACCCAACATACCATATGCTAGTGTAATTACAAGAAAATAACTAACCCCTGAGTCCTGACTTACTTATGTGAGCTTTAGCCTTTAGCTTTCCATTCCTTACGTCCCATATCTAGTAAAAAATAAAATCAAAGACACAAGGATCAGAAGACGCAATAATATTGGAAAATGAACAAATATAGAATATCTATTTCAGAATCATACAACAAACAATACTGAAGCACAAGCCACATGAATTTAGCATTGAGGAAGATAGATGTGTTCCAAAGACCTTTGTCGTACCATCTGCTAGGGTCAAACGTAGTAAATCTCCCGCCCCACCCCAAATGACCACTTACGGCCTGCCAAAATTAAAGAAAATGATATTAGTTAGTAACAGTTCCATTATACAAATACTGCAGAGAGAAGTTCAAAGAATGCTTCAGTGAAAATTGATGATAGGGGTAATTTGCATTGACCGAGGCATAAAGAATAATATTTAGTTTAACATTTGTGTAAATTGGTCAAATTAAAATAAAGGAATGTGTTTTAGGGAAAGTAAACATGAAAGCTACGTAAGTTTTACCCTTTTATTCCTCCACAGAGCATGCCATATTGGGTGGGGCCATTTTTTAGAGATCCTTTCCTTAATGTCATCAATTGATCATTTCCATGAGGTCAGAAATTGATTAATTCCTAGTTAAAACAAAATAATTCACCAGGAGACTAAATAAAACCGAGTGTTAAAAAGATACATAAGTTTTGCAAGCTCTGCAAGACGAATGCCAAAGGGGATCAAAGACAAGCATGTGAAGCCATAAAAAATAAGCACCTTTCTGATAAGCCAGAGCAGACATGAGAACAACCGATGTGCTTCTAGACGTGGGAGCCTAAGTCTAAGCGACCAGTAGAAACGATTAAACTGAGAAAAACTAGAGTTCAAGAAAAAAAATACTATCACTAAACCAAATATATTTCAGAGTAGAAAACTTACCAACTAATGGTCCTCCATATGTCTCGGAAAGAAGTTCAGCCATTTCACTCCAACACCATACACGAATAACATGAAAATTCTGCAACCAATACAGGATCATCATCCTGTTTTGGAACAAAGTAAAACAGAAAAAACGCACCAGTCAAGAACGATTTCCATATCATGATTCAACTATACTCCATCAAACGTATTGGAAATTTTAATTATTCAATTTAGATGACCGGAAATCAAAATCTGACATGAAGCGAACTATAGTTGTAAAAGAGGAACTTATCATTTCAATTATTCCCTGACATCTTGGACTCCAAATTGACCACATCGGTGGCATGTTACTCATAGAACCTGAAACAGGAAAAACCAAATATTAAGCTGAAGAATTAGAAGGAGTCATCTAATGTTCCTTCTTTACAACCAAGTGAGAATATTTTGGGTGATGTTCGTGTGTTGGATGGTCAGAAGGAAGGACTAAATGCAGTGGAAATTGCTCAATCTTCTGATGGAGTCTGGGCTATCTACTCCAAAAGAAAGAAGAAACCTAAAAAGCCAAGTGGTACTCCTACTTGCTTTTTGAAGCCTTTTACTGAATTGGAATCAAACTCCAATGTGGAAACATAGGAGATCTTTAATGTTGTAACAGGGATCAGTGAAGAGGAAGTTAAAGAAGAGGTTGACAAAGTTAAAGATCAAGAAAAAGAAGTTGCAGGGATACTTGTGTTACTTCTTCAAGTGACTCAGAATATGAGACAGATAATGAAAGTATGGGAATGCATACAAAGGAGATGACTGCAAAGACATTGAAGTCGTTAAAAGAAGTCTCTAAATTTCAACCTATGGATAGAGAGCAACATAAAGAAAATCTGGTGCAGTTCGCTAACTTATTGGGTGCTTCTTATGGAAGGAAGACTAATAAAGTGAAGACCATCTGTGGTGAAATTGTGGACAGGTTCAAACCTTTAAAATCGGATAAAGAAGCGGCTAAATTGTCCTGGAATGGTGTGACAAACAATGAGAAATTGGGGCGTGGAAAAGATTTACTCCATCCAAGAAGAAATCCTAGTTTGCGGGTTGGTTTGGCTTAGGGTGAGATGTCTTGTGCTTCTTGGAGCCTTGGCTAGTGTTTTTGTATAGCACTATTAGTGCATTTCTGTTTGCTTTGTTCTGGCTGTTGCCTCTTTGTAGCACTGCATGTGCCTCTTTTCAAAAAATTTTCTTTTTCTCAATAAAAATGAACCTTTTCAAGTAAAAAAAAAAACCTGAAGAATTAGAGAAAGCCGATAAAGGTAATAAGCAAATCAGAAGTAAAAGAAAATGAAGAATAAAATTAGACAAGATAATCAGACCTTAGTGTTATTAACCTCACTGTAGCACTCTCTTCGCATCTCAGGGATAGAACTTAAAAAGAAAGTTCAAAACTCCTGCTATGTAAAATATAAAGTTCGCGAGTAAGGAAGTAGAGTCGATAAATGACTGAACAATGCGGGTAGGATAAGGTAATCAAAGAGTTAGCATAACTGCACAAATTATATTATACTAAAATAAAAATTCGATAGAAACTTAAAAGGTAGTTTTCTATCTGAATACCCCATGGACAGGTCATTCATGCACACTGCAACTATCTAAGACGGCAGGGAGAGTCATTTTCTCGTACTAGGTAATTTAATGGAAACTATACCGGTTACAGATCAACAAATGTTAAAAAATATGTATATTAGAGACAGAAGAGTCAACTTATGGTCTTCTTGGTTTATATAGGAGGAGGCACAAATAAAGCCTTGTGAACCTTGTTTTGCTTATCACCAGAATCTTTAGGACCTATGCTGAAAAATGACATGTAAGTAAGAACCAAAGATTATAAAGGTCAATCACAAGTAAGAAACATCCAAGAAATATAGAGAAGATCTGTATGATGAAATTACATGACACGATTCTACAAACCCCTGTTTTTATACTAACTACTTCTACACCTAATACAAAGTAAATGACCAGTTGTTGTTCCCAATATAATGAATCTAAGTGAAAAAACCCCAAAAATAAACAAAAATATACATTTACAAAGTTAAAGCACCATCTCACCGAATTAGGGAAACAATCAAACAAGTCAAACAAATCAAACACATACATATCCACCAAAAACCCTAAAACTAAACAAAACCCTAGATTCTCAAAACACACATCAAATTACACAACAGAGAACAACTGAAAGCGGGTCAAATCAATACAAATAATGCAAAACGAACCAACAAGTTTACAACAGACATGAAATGGAAGAGAAAACTTGTGATTTTGTTTGCCATAATTTTTTGCCCTAAAACGTTAGTAATATATATTATGTATTTTTCTAGTTAAGATATTGATTAAAAGAATATAATTAAAATGATGAGGAAATATGAAATTTCAAAATAATCAGAAGAGAGAACACTTATTTTGATCGATTCATTCTTCGATTGATAAAATAAACTCAGACATGCCTCGGTGTACTGTTATTTCCATGGCGTCTTGACTCCACTTCAGTCTTCTCCAACCAAATATTCTTCGGAAGAATAAGAGAGAGGCGGAAAAGAAAAAACCACTTCAGTCTTCTCGTCGACTTCATCAGAGCGGCGAAGAAGAAAAACATAGTAATGAAATGATAAAAAGGAAAGAGAGAACAACATGCTTTATATTAGTTTGTTTAGGAAACTGCTAGACGGTCGAGATTAAAGGGATGAAGTTCAGATCTTACCGCTATAACACCCACTTTATAAAATCCTCCTCTCTCCATCGGATCCTTTGAATTCCTAACGGGATGAAAGTATTTTGAGTGATGTAGCAGTCTTATGACCGTTATACTACCGTTATCAGTATTTTTCGATTGAAAAATCTAAGAAAGATCAGAATTTTTTAAAAACTTTGAACCGAGAGAGGATCAATTCAATTAATTTATCTGGTTTAACCATTCGATTGTCGGAATCGTCCTAAAATCAACCAATGCAACATCACGAGTAAGATCCGACAACTTAGATACTTCAAAACCCAAAGAACCAAAACATTATTAAAGGACATAGGCTGCGTGCTCTAAGGCTTTAACAACATTTCTTTGATGAATTGGGATTTTTCTTTGATGCTAAAAGGAAGCTTAAAATTTTTAATAAGTGGCAATATAATTCTTAATTTCTCATGTAAGGAAAGTAAAAATCCAGCTGACAAGTTGAGGAAATTTAGTAGGAAGCAAGGTAGTTAATATCGGGTTTCGATGAATATCGTCAGGAACGATACATTGGTACGACTCTATATTTCGGTGAATATCGATGAAATATCGGCGAATATCGGTGAATATCGACGAATATCGACATCTCGGATAAACACTGAAACCGATATTATCGAAGGTATCTCAGCCATCTCGGCCGAGATTGACTTCATTACTAGGAAGTATGCTATCTCTAGGGACTAGTATCATTAAACTCTAGATATTATTTGTGATGCGTTATTACCTTATTATCAGGGTGTAATTCCTATTGATTAATAATACTTCCTTCGTTAGGTCAAAATGAAAAAATGATAGTAACATTTTTGCCGAAACGGAGGGATTATAATTTTTTTGCGTTAAAAATAAAAAATTTTAAAAAATACACAAAATAATATAGAAATGGGACGTGGAATTTTTTTTTATTAAAACATATACTTCCTTCGTTCCATGAAAAGTGATATTTTGACTTTTTCAATTTAACTTATTTTTAGGTAAAAATAAAAGTACCACTTTCTTATGAGGTTGGAAGTATTATTTGCTTGTTAGCGTTTCTTTCATTTTTTAACCCCTAGAAAAGAAGATTCAAGCACTACACCAAAATACTTTTAGCTAATTCTGTTGGTAAGTTGCAATTTACAAAGTTGTATCATAGCTACCAATGGAAGGGTTGAAACCAGTGATGATTCTATTAGCTAGAGAATATCTTGTAATATTAGCTAGAGAATATCTTAGCTAGAGAATATCTTATAATATTTCATTGATTCCAGTATATCTTGTTAGCTTGTTTAGGAGATTACGTTAGCTTGTTTAGGAGATTATGTTTGACCAAGATTGTATATAAGGGAATGTTATGCAATGAAAAGAGACAGAACACAAAAACAGTTCTCCACTCTTGTGTTTCTCGTTCACTTCCAGTTCTCCATCTATGTATCTCTCGTTAACTTCATGGTATCAAAGCCAAGTTCTTTGCAATTTTAGCACCATGGTTGATGACAATACACCACCACCAAAAACTCCAAATCCAATTTATGTCCTTGCTAATAACGATGGCCCTGGAACGAGAATTACACATGTTATTCTCAGTGGCTCAAATTATGGTACTTTTAGTAAACCCGAAGATGATTCTGCTGATCTAGAAGATTGGTGGACAGTTAATTACATGATTGTTGCTTGGATCTTTAACATAATCGATCCAAGCATTCGCTCTTCTATCTCCTACCGCGACACCGCTCGAGAGTTGTGGGAGGACATTCGACAACGTTTCTCTTTGAGAAATGGTGTCAAAATTTATCAATTGAAATCTGACATTTCTGATTGCAAACAAAAATCTGGTGAGTCTATAATGGATTTTTATGGTAGATTAAAGAAGCTATGGGATGATGTTAACGACTATGATGCTTTTCCGTCTTTCTCATGTACTGGCTGCAAGTGTGGGATTAATGTGACTCTCCGTCAACGTCGCGAATCTGATAAGGTACGGGAATTCCTTATGATCTAGGACTTTATTATGCTACTGTTCGTTCAAACATTCTGGGGATCGAGCCTTTGCCATCTCCTCATACAGTATACTCACGACTTGTGCAAGAGGAGGAGGTTCGATTAGTTACTCAGCGACGAACAGAGGTAACTGCTTCGGTGGCATTTGCAGTTCAGGGATCGGCATCACAGTCACAGTCATACACAAGGTGGGGGTTGCACGCGCTCCGATGAGGTGCATCATTGTGCTAAGCGTTGGCATATTGAAGAAAATTGTTGGGACAAGCATGGATATCCAGACGGTCGAGAGCGTAAAGGAACATGTACTGGCCGCGACAAAGAAAAGATGGGGTCATCACAACACACTCAGCCAGCTAAAGATCATGACGTTTTTGGTGAGGTCTCCGCTGTTACAAACCATGTTCGTATGAATGGTAAGGGGATCAACACCTGGATTATTGACTCTGGCGCGTCAGTTCATGTGTGTTGTGATGAAACACTGTTTGATTCATGTCTTTCAATACCACCTATTAATGTTGGATTTCCTAATGGAGTTCATATATCTGCTACTCAAGTGTGCAGTGTGAAGTTGAATGATGCTCTTATTTTATCCGATGTGTTATTTGTGCCTTCCTTTCATTGCAACCTGATATCTGTCTCCAAACTCTTATCTTCGCTTCCTGTAAACTTACAATTTACTAATTCCGAATGTGTTGTACACGACCATACCCAGAGGACGAAGATTGGTGTAGGTAAGCTGAAAGATGGGCTCTATTAATTGATGGGGGAACCGGCTTGTGTTAATGTCGTTACTGGGACTGAGAGTATCGAATTATGGCACAAGCGGCTAGGGCATCCATCATTGCAAGCAATGGAGCATCTTCCTCAAGTTAGTCGAAATAAACATAACTTAAATTTTCAAGCCTGTGATATTTGTCATAAAGCCAAGCAGACTCGTAATATTTTTCCGTTAAGTGACAATAAGGCGGATGATTTATATTATTTGATACATTGTGATGTTTGGGGTCCTTATCGTGAAAATCGTGCTTGCATTTCCCGTTATTTTTTTATCGATTGTGGATGATTTTTCTCGTTGTTTGTGGGTTTATTTAATGAAGACTAAAGATGAAGTTCCTGGTTTAATGCTAAATTTTCTTTGTTTTAATTGATCGTCAATTTGGTAAAAGAGTTAAAATCATGCTGAGTGACAATGGGACGGAATTTAATGGTCTTGCTACTTATTTCCGAGAGCATGGTATTCTTCATCAAACCTCCAATGTTAAGACACCTCAACAAAATGCTAGAGTAGAGCGTAAACATCGTCATATTCTTAATGTTGCTCGAGCTTTACATTTTCAGGGTCGCTTACCTATTGATTTTTGGGGAGAATGTGTCTTAGCAGCTGCTTATTTGATTAATAGGACTCCGTCTAGGGTACTTCAAGGTAAAATACCCTTTGAGCTGCTCTTGGTCGTGCCCATAACTTTAGCTCACTGCGAGTTTTTGGGTGTTTGTGTTACGCCAAAAATCTTCATTGTCGTGATAAGTTTAAAAGTAGAAGTCGCCGTTGTATTTTTCTTGGGTATTCTTTCGGAAAGAAAGGTTGGCAGTTGTTTGATCTTGAGACAGGGTATTATTTACATTCCCGCGATGTTCAATTTTGTGAGGATATTTTTCCACTTGCTAACCCAAAAGAATTAAACCACTTGCACTCTTTATATCCATCTGAATTTAATCATGAAAATGATGATGAGCTTTATGATATTGGAGATGTTTCCACTGATTGTACCCGTCAAAATGCCCATCCCTCTTCTGATTTTAGTACATTACAACAAGAGGTAGAGCATACCAGCAGCGATGACGCACAATGCACTGGTTCTGCCGTGAGTTTGGACATGGGTATGCACGAGGCTGTTCATTCGAGTACTACTGAGACTTGAGAAATTTCTGGTACTACAGAAAATATGGAAAGGAATGATGGCGACGAGGGTATGCTAGGTGATACAGAACTTGGCCGAGGGAAACGTGAGAAAATTCCGAACACCCGATACAAAGATTTTGTTTCTTGGGAAGAAGGAAGCACGACTAACACAATAATGGTTCTCCCCAACGCTTCACCCACATCAGTCCGCGCCTCAGTTACTCCTTATCCCATAACACATTATGTGAATTGTCATAATTTTTTGAATGCGCATCGTGAATTTCTAGCAGCTATTTCCACCGACGTGGAGCCCACTTCGTTCAAAGCAGCAATGATTGATCCTCGTTGGAAAAAGGCCATGGCAGAGGAGATTGCGGCTTTAGAGGCCAATGAAACTTGGACTGTCCAAGAATTGCCTCCCGGCAAGACATCGATCGGAAGTATGTGGGTGTTTCGTATCAAACGCAAATCCGACGGTACAGTAGAAAGATACAAGGCACGGTTAGTTGTTTTGGGCAATCATCAAGTTTAGGGCATTAATTTTGGTGAAACCTTTGCTCCTACGGTAAAAATGGTTACTGTCCGAACGTTCCTTACTGTTGCTGCTATAAAAAATTGGGAGCTGCATCAAATGGATGTGCACAATGCCTTTCTCCATGGTGATCTAGCTGACGAGGTATATATGCGTCCTCCCCATGGTTTTAGTAACGGTTTGTCTGGCAAGGTCTGTAAGCTTCGTAAATCACTATATGGTCTTCGTCAAGCTCCTAGATGTTGGTACGCAAAATTGGCTACGACTTCGCGCACGTATGGTTTTTCTGCAAGCACTTCAGATCATTCTTTATTTCTATTCCGCAAGAAGGAAGTTGTGATAAATGTTCTTGTGTATGTCGATGATCTGGTAATCGCTGGGAATGATAGTTTTGCCATCAACAATTTTAAAGTTTATCTTAGTACTTATTTTCATATGAAAGACTTGGGAAAATTAAAATATTTTCTTGGGATTGAGGTGGCTCGTAGCTCTCGAGGAATTTTTATTTGTCAACGACAATATTCTCTTGATATCTTGACAGAGACGGGTCTACTTGGGCCGAAACCTGCTAGTGTGCCTATGGAAGAGAATCATCGATTGGCCCTTACAACCGATGCATCTATGCCAGACCCCGAACGATATAGGCGCTTGGTAGGACGATTAATTTATCATACCATTACTCGTCCCGAGCTTTGTTACTCTGTTCATATTTTATCCCATGAAAAATCCAACATGTTCTCAATGGGAAGCGGCCTTGCGTGTTGTGCGCTATCTTAAGAGTAGTCCTGGTCAAGGTATTTTACTCCGAGCTGACTCTAATTTGGTTCTTAGTGCCTACTGTGATGCATATTGGGCTAGCTGTCCGTTCAGTCGTCGGTCTCTTACTGCTTACTTTGTCTTCTTGGGTGGTTCTCCTGTTTCTTGGAAGACAAAGAAACAACCAACAGTCTCCCGTTCCTCTGCTGAAGCAGAGTATCGGGCCATTGCTTCCGCTACGTATGAAATTATTTGGTTGAAAGGGTTGCTTCTAAGTCTTGGGATCGCGCATCCCGCACCAATTTCGATTTCTTGTGATAGTCAGGCTGCTTTACACATTGCTAATAATCCAGTTTTTCATGAACGTACGAAGCACATTGAAATTGATTGTCATTTCGTACGTAATGAAATTCTTCGTGGTACAATTGTGCCTTCTTACATCCATACTACCTCAAACCGGCTGATATTCTCATCAAGGCTTTGGGTCGTGGGTCATTTCAATCACTACTTTCCAAGTTGGGCATTACGAATCTTCATGCTCCAACTTGAGGGGGTATTAGCTAGAAAATATCTTAGCTAGAGAATATCTTATAATATTTCATTGATTCTAGTATATCTTGTTAGCTTGTTTAGGAGATTACGTTAGCTTGTTTAGAAGATTATGTTTGACCAAGAGATCCCCTAGCTGCTTGTATATATCATCCTTTCAAGAAGCCGCAAGCAAAGCTTTAATTGAAATAAAATACACTAATTCTGGATTGACATCATAAGTTACTGTATGTTTACCAAATTGATATGGAAAAGACGTTTAACAACGTGGGATGGTTATCTCCTACAAATTATCTTAGCACCACATGGTTTTGGATATAAGTAAGCATCAGATTCAGTGGATGCACGTACTAAATCAGGTGACAGACCCAATTAGTACTCGAACAAGATTTCATGATGGGCCTGACCCAATTAGCACATGACTATGAAATTCTTAACTTTTTGATAAACAAATTGGTATTTGTTTTTTGGTTTAGTTTTCTACTTTTCTAGATGCAAAAATAAGATAAATTGCATTCGAAAAAAAAATGATGCATATTTTACGTGCACGCCATATTCATGCAGATGCAAAAGTCTATTGCATCGTTAGACTATAGATGCATACTAAGTAATCTATGGATGCAAATTTTTTGCATCACTGATTCCATGGTGGTTCATAAATTTTACCTGTAATATGACGATTCATTTACCTTATGAGAATTTCACTCCGACAATCAGGGGTGAGCGAGCTTAAAGTAGGGGTGTGTCTAGCTAGCTCCTGAGACCAAAACTTTGTAAAAAGAAATTAGGCTTTCAAGTCCATCTATGCTTAATTGCACCCAGCTAGCTCCCAAGCCTAAAACTTTTATAAAAATTGGGCTTTCAAGCTAATTTGTGTTTAGTTACACCCTAGTAAAACTTTTGCTTCCGCATATCAACATTTCTGACTCCGCCATTGCCAGCAGTTCAAAGTTAAAGTTCTCATATCGTAGTTACAAGTTACTGCATGCAGCTGATTAACTAACTAAGAAATATAGCTGCGAGCTTCATTACCCCATCAAATAGTAGAGGGGTAAGTTGTAGAGACCTGAGTTGTAGCGTGGAACAGGATTATTTTCTTCTAGCTATCTACATAGAGAAATATATGTTGACTGTTGATAAAATGTGACCTTGTTACCAAAACCAACATTATGGTTTACTTTCCCATGGAGATTACAGAGAACATACTGTTGGAATCTTGCAATAATGAACAACAACATTAGATGTATCAGAATAATATATAAAGAACTGAATTGAAAACAACTCTATCACAGACAACAAGGAGGGCAGAATCACATGTTCAATAAGTTGTCCTTAACATATTAGCTCGCGGGTATACTCGAGAAGAGTAATGCTAAACCCCCAACGTGCCAAGATGTGTCCAGGATAAGACTGCCCGATACAGCTTGTATTAGCACAATACATACTATCAACTCTTGAACTTAGCAACAGGGAAAGAAGGGAAATAAACACTCAAAAACGCAAAACAAAGCGAGAAGATGGTGAAAAGAAGAAGGATAATAGCCGCTTATGGGATGGTTTGAAAACAAATTTTCGAGTTCTATCTATAGGAGAAAGTTACTTGCAAATCAAGTTAGGCTTAGGTTTTTTTTTATAAAACAAGGTTTTGTTTCTTGTAAAACAATTAAAAACGGAAAAAGAATTTTCTCATAAATAAAACTCTTAAAGAAAATATTTTTGGAATTAATTTCCTAAAGAAAAACTTGCAAAAATAATTTCGAGTTGACATAGGACTTGGTCTATGTTATTCACACATATGGCATGGGTTGGGCCATGTATTGTTTCTTGTAAAAACAATTAAAAACGAAAAAGAAATTTTTCCATAAATAAAACTCTTAAAGAAAATATTATTGGAATTAATTTCCTAAAGAAAAACTTGCAAAAATAATTTCGAGTAGACATAAGACTTGTTCCATGGTATTCACACATATGGCATGAGTTAGACCATGTATTGTTTCTTTTAAAACAATTAAAAACGAAAAAGGAATTTTCCAATAAATAAAATTCTTAAAGAAAATATTTTTGAAATTAATTTTCTAGAGAAAAACTTGCAAAATTAATTTCGAGTAGACATAGGACTTGGTCCAAGGTATTCATACATATAGCATGGGTTGGGCCATATAATGTTTCTTGTAAAACAATTAAAAATAAAAAACGAATTTTCCCGTAAATAAAAACTCTTAAAGAATTTTTTTTTGGAATTAATTTCCTAAAGAAAAACTTGCAAAAATAATTTCGAGTAGACATAGGACTTGGTCTATGGTATTCACACATATGACGTGGGTTGGACTATGTATTGTTTCTTGTAAAACAATTAAAAACGAAAAAGGATTTTTTCCCATAAATAAAACTCTTAAAGAAAATACTTTTGGAATTAATTTCCTAAAGAAAAATTTACACACCGAAAAAAACACTTCGATAATCATGTGTGGGCTGCATCAAGATACGCGTAATTCCTCATGCAAGATAGTCAGTAACGCTTTTTTCTTTTGTTGTTTTTCTTTAAGAAAAATGTCTTCTCGTTTCACTATTCTTTTCTTTTTGGATTGTATCATAATTTTATAAAAACAGTGCTATGCATTTTCCTAGTGCATTTTCAATTTCTTCTTTTGCTGCTACTTTTCAAGATCACAATGCATGACTATAATTGGCCGGAACCATTGCACGAGGAGGAGCACTACTTGTTGTAGTCAAAAGAGTCGATTTTGTACCCTAGATTGATCACAACCTAAGACGCCGATGTATACAATTTTTTTTCATTTCCTTCAAAAATTGGTATGATTGGGAAACATACAACTATTTCCTCTCCTTTTTTCCTGACAAGAAAACCCTTCAGTTCCTTCCTAGAGCTGGTGCTGGCTTTGCTGTAAGATGAACTTTTACAGTTCCAGTTGCTCTACTCCGACAGAGCTTTTTGCATATGCAGCAGCAGCAGCATTAGAGTGAACGAATTAAAAGATATCCTATTGGGTCCCAAAGGTATTTGATTTCCTGGTGCTGCCTCGTTGTTGTGACAATTGTGCAGAGGGTTAAAAGTTTAGTTGAGGAGCAAAAGTTCGCAACATCTAAACCTAGAGACTGAATTCTGGAATCTGCAATTATAACTAGTTCGTGGTTTTGATTCTACCGAGAAAACTACAACTAATTTGCAAAAGCCAATCAACAATGGATGAATAGGCCTGATTTTGAAATAAGCTCAAGTTTGTTGTTTGGCTGATAGCCCATGCAGAACTATTGGGTGGGCATCCAAACCATCACTGACTGGCGATCAATACTGCAGTTCTAATCTAATATTTAAAAGATCCTTGGAATCCCCTTGTCCAATGTGGGACTATTATTAATCTTAAGATTACTCTGAAACGTATATGGGTTTGATTTGGAAATAACTACCATTTTTAACATCAGGAGCTATAGCTCCTCAATTGGTTCAGTAAAATATTAGGAGCTTCGATACCTAGCCTCTGTCGAAAAAAGAAGAAGAGGATGCCTATTGCCACTGCGTAGGCAGTATCGATTTCTACTAATGCTCTCGTAATTAAACTGGTTGAGTGAATCTTCTAAAGAAAGACTTACATCATAAGAAGTATTAGGTATCAATTGTTTAATTAAATCATCCAAAGATGGAGAACACACATTATACTCATTACAATATTTGCTCATTTGTCGGTTCATAATAATGTGAATCTCTATAAGCATATTCTTCAATTGTTTCAGTAAATAACTCCTTTTTTGACTCTTCTCTCTGGAACTTTTTCGATGAGTTCCAAAATGCCAGAAAGGATGTCATGTCACCAGACTCCATATGTACAAAGAAAATAAACGAAAATTTATACAAAATAAAATTGGTGCAAATTCAGAAAGTAAACAAACAAGCAATCACCAATTCGTTCATTCCATAAATCACACCACAAAAGAAAAGAAATTGCTCTTACTCTTATAATTGGAACGGAAGAGTTCAAAGAACTCAACTAAGTATTTTTCCACTTTGAAAAGAAGTACTAGTACCTCGTATCAACATTCACAATTTAGGATAATGAGCGTCCATCCTGTTCAAATCGTTCAATATATAACTTACAAGCAAGAAACTAGTGAGTATTTTGCAGCAGACAAATGTTGTTGAGCTAGACGACCAGAAGCAACCCCAAAAGTACTTGAAACAAAATTCTAAGACAGAAAACTAATACAAAAAAAACTAAAAATTCTAAAATAAAAATAAAAATAAAAATATTGTACAAAATAAAAAATAAATTAAATATAAACCTAAACTACGATTAGAAAATCAAAAATACTAATTATAATATTTCACAATCGCTCCCCGGCAGTGGCGCCAAAAATTGATATGATTTTGGAATACCATATTTATGATAACCGCAATCGCACGACGTGTACAATGTAGAAGCGGCAAGTATGAGTCGAACCCACATGAAGCGGGAAATAATACAATTAATATATCTAATCAACTAACAAAAAATGATGTTTTTGGATTTTTAGAATTAAAAATGAAATAATAAAATTAAACCAAAACAATAAAGTAAATTCACTGGGAGAATCAGTAACCAGGGTTTTTAGTATCCACCACTATTTCTATTCAATTACTGAAATGAAACATAACTCCTGAATATTTATCTATTGTCCGTTCTATCGACATCACCTATTATATGTATTAGAGTCGCAAATATCACTGGGACACCCTAAGCATGGCGCATCAAAGCTCTAAGTCTCAGCATACACCATCAAATTGTGTTAGCGAAAAAATTATACGAAACTAAATAATGTAGGTTCACAAATAATACTTGCAATTCTAAGCATACCCCATCAAAGGATTTAACCAAGCATGGAATATCAAATAATAATATAAATATATTCATGATCCTAATAATTATATGCAAATGTTATTGTATTGTACAGAACCGCTGAAGCAACAACTCATTTTATCATTAATTCAATAAATGATATTCAAGAACTAATCATATTCAAATCATAATAGTCTGTACCAAATAATTCAATTCAATTAGCCTTAAAACTCCAAGTGATTTCAACATAAAATCCTAGTTACTAAATAATTAGAACATGATTATGATTTCTCAAAACTCATAAAAATAAATATCAAAAGATAAAGATTAGACAGATTAAACCGATGATCGTTTTCCTCTCTGTCTGTACCAGAAACAGCCGCCACCAAAACCAAAAAAAACTCCTCCGTCTGTATCCTACTACCCCTCCGTATGTATCCGACTACTCCCAGCAAAGTCTGACCGCCTTCAGCTTTTGTCCCCCACACCTGAAACAGCCGCCACCACCTTAGACTTCTCTCTCCACCCGACAATCCACTACACCACCTCCAACTGTCTCCACCTCGGTCCTCTTTCCCTTTTTCCAATTAGTCCGCCCCCAAAAAAACTCCAAGCCGCCAACCCTTAATTCTTATTCCCTCTCCAGCACTCAGCCCCTTTTCTTATGTTTCTTTGGCTTTTCTTTTATACTTTCTTGCCAATATCACCGTACCAAATTCTCCATCTAACCTCTCTCCCACGTGCTGTGTAGAGAAAAACTCTAAACTCTTCCAAGTCTTGACAAGCCTCTGGACCCACCTATTCTTCTCATGTTTTGTTATGGCAGGTTTACTCACATCAGCCAACCAACCATCTCCATTTAGTTCGGTCTTATCTCCTCTTTAGTTTATATATATATCATCTTTGATATCTCAAGGATCATACTAACCTTAGCGTATCAACTTGGTCAAGTTGCTAGTATCGATACACCATCATTGCAGGTGGCGTTCGTTTTCCATAGCAAGGTCGTTGATTTTGCACTTTTTAATTTCATATTACGAGGTGCTGTCGATAACCGTCCATTTAGCCGAATTTTTGTATAACTTTGGATTTTATATATGCTACCTATAAAAACATAAAAATAATAAAATTAGTAAATCAAAATACTAGCAAATATAAATTAAACGGTAAATATATATAAATTATGTCCATATCACAAGGCTTATGTGAGGGTGTAAGCTAAGTGTAACTAATATGCTTAAGATACCAGGTGATCGAGTGTTTACTGCTTAAGAACTTGGTTCATTGACAACATGAAATAGATTTCATGTGAGTTGATGTGAAGAAAATATATCAGAGCTATGAAAAAGCTAAAAAAAAGGCCCAAGAAATGGAGAATTTGGTACAATTATGATGACCAAGGCAACAACTGACGTGCCTTTGGATATCAAACCATGTTTTTTTTTTTGCACTACAAAAATTGAAAAGAATACACGAATCTGAATTTGCAGCTCCAATATTGTCTCTACTAAGAAAGCAAGAAACACAATTCTTACAAAGACCATATATGGTGTGACTAACCAGAAAATTCAGCCATTAGCGCGTAGGCCAGAATTCCCCGATATGCTACTCTGATGCGATAAATCGGACTGTAAAATTTAAAGGCTTCCCAGGAAAATGCATGTAGCTTGCCTTTCCTAACATGATTTGCTTAAAGCATATTTCCACACCGTACCAACTTATCCCTTGTTCTGCTAAGGGTACATGGTCATGCCGGCCAATGGTGATGCCATTAGCATGCATCACAGACTTGCAAGTGCTCCATACCTTATTCATGCCATGGACTAGCACATAAGCCATTGCAGACCTATTTTCTGAGTCTTTAATCCGCTTCGACCATACATTGGTTGAAAGGCATAAGTGTCCATGAGTTTTATTGTCCATTTCACCCAACCATAATTTTTACTTGTCTTTCCCTAGAGCGTTGCCAATGGATCCCCGGGTCTTTCCTATGTGTAATGTCCTTTAATGCATAATTAACACCAAAATTCCCTAATTTTAGAAATAAAAAAGACATCTTCTCCAACCGGTACCTTTAAGTGAACTTGTAGTCCACATATATTCATATTATTGGTTAGATAATTTGGTTTTATTTTTAAGTTAACCGTTTCACTAATAAAACTGATGAGTCATATTTCTCTTATCCTAAAAGAAATCCTCTAAAAATAAAGGATTTTCTAAAGGATGTTGAAATAAGCACCTCCCACCTCCCACATTACTTTTATATTATCTCTAGAGGTTTCCATCAGAGATGTTTTTCTCTTGAAATATGATAAAATTCTATATGGCCTATAATTTAGGAATGTCAGAAGATCTCATTGAAGATGCTCTTAACCAGATTTTAATATGCTTAAAAAAATAGATTTTAAGTTTTTTTTTTACATAGACCTATTTTCTCATAAAATAATTGTGTTCTAAAAAAAATCATTATTTTCATCCATGTCCCTTGCTTACTGTGTTGAACACCCTGCATGTAGAGGCGGAGCCAACCCTCCCTGATAAGGGTGGGCAGTTGCCTAATTTGGCCCAATTATTTCACACTCTTATTTGCCCAATTAGTTGTATAGAAAGTTATGGGATAATCAATCTACCTTTGTTTTTATGGTCAAATGGAAAGAAAGATCCAGTTCGATTCCACCTATTTGCTACCCGTACTTTTCCTATTTGCCACCCATCTTGAAAATTTTAAAACAATTATCCTAATTTTTCTCCATCCTATTTTTCTTACATTCTCTTCCTTTTTAATCTAGATTTGCTCGGTAGATCTAGAATCATCTAGGAAACATTAGTATATCGTTTTGGTTATTAATAAAAATATTGCTTTAGGTTTTAGATTTTTGTTTTTCTTATTTTCTTTTAATAAATATTATCAATGGTTACTTCATGCCAATTGTTATTTTATCATATCCCTTGGGGCTTTCTAATGGAATTTGACGATCCAATTAAAATATGGATTTGTTACAACAGATTTTTTTTCAAATATTATCTCAGCAATCTCATCGATCCAGATTAGTAAAAACAAGAATAGAGAATATATATGTTATGTTGGACTAAATCTTATTCTGGAAAGTTATTCAAGGTCATTCAGTAAGAATTTTTGAATATCAGGCTGATTTTGAGACCACACCATCTCTGATGAATGAGACAAAGGTATATGATTTAGAAATTCAATTGAAGAAAAATCTTAATCTTACTGATGAGATAATTGAGAGGTGCAATCAACAGTCAACAAGCCAGTTTGGGGAATGATCAACATATTTACTGGAGCATCATGTTTCTCACCTGTAAGATCAAGAACCCTGTTAGTCTCTTCCATGTTATTTGATTTTATGTAATTCAAAAAAACGCAAATCACATTGCACATTCGTTGTGTCAATATACAATGTAGAAGGGTGTGTCTATTTATCACCTCTTCTATGTAATTCTCCAAACCTCAATTTGAATGAGGTAGTTTAATAAATAAAATTTAGGGGCTTTTCGAAACCTATCCTTCTTTTAAAAAGAAAAAACTTCACTTTTCAATTATATTTTTTCTTATTTACCATCTATGAAAAGTTAAATTTAATTTAATTTTAATTTTTACCATACTTATTTGTCTTCTTCAGTAGCCCCCCATTTCATTAAAAACACATTAAAAAAGAAACCTATTATGGGGGTTGCAAACTTTCTTTCATGGGGGCTGCAGTGGATTATGTTGTCCTAAATGAGGATATGGATTGACTCAACAACAATGTCAAAGGTCAAAAATACTTTTTTTCAATAACTACCATAAGTCTAATACCAAAATCCAAAAAAAACTTAATCTAATTAACCTTTTCATATCCTATTCTCCTTTTCCTCTTCTCAACCGTAACCCTTCTCCATCTTCTTCATTTCATCTTCTTCATTATCATTCATCACTTGACGATTCAACGCCGATTCTAAAAATTATTCATTGACAATTAAACTTTTTTCTACGAAATACAATGAGGTCCAATCAAGCAAGCAACCAATTTATAAAGAAGAAGAAATCAACCAGTTGAAGAAGATTCAAGTTCTTCTACACCCGAAGAGCCAGAGAATCAATCAGACAGAGAAGAAGAAAAGGGAACTCCTGCAAATCCACCAGATATGGCTCGTTTAAGGTATGAATAAAAAAACCCATCCTTTTTCCATCAATTTTATTGGTTAATTTTATTTGTTAGATTTAGGGTTTTAAAATTCAGTTTTGTAACTGCTTACCTACGGCTAGGAAATCAACATTTATATCCGTAAATCTGTATTTACGGCTGGGAAAGGATGAACTCCCAACCGTAAAATTGAAATTTTCACATTTACGGATGGGAAGGTATGAACTCCCAGTCGTAAAATCTGTAACTGTGTTTTAAACGGTTAGGAAATTAAATATTCCTAACCGTCAGTAGTATGGTTACGGCTAGGTCGATGCATGGAAAATCCAGTCGTAGGATAACATTTCCTAGCCGTAGGTATCATTTCCTAGATGTAACTGACCCTGAGCTTGGGTTTGACTTTTTTTTAGTTTACGACTAGGTCAGTATATTGAAAAGCTAGCCGTAGGTATACTCGACCCAACTGTAAATGGCTATTCCTAGCCGTAAATTTCCCTGAAATTTGGTTAAGAATTTTGTTTTAGATTATGGTTGGGAAAAGATTGGTTGAAGCCAGCATGATCAAGAGAAGATGTTTCCATAGCTCGCGCATGGTCGACGACAACACAGCATGATCGAGATATGAACATCAACTTAGACCAACCCTCGGATAATTTCTGGTTCCGTTCCTTCATAATTTTTACAACGTTATTCGACAATCGAAATGGAAAATCATACCAAAGCATAAGGGAAAGATTCGAAATACTCTATAGTAAATATGAAAATTTTAGAGCGATTATGGTGGAAACCAAGAAGATCTATTCTACCATCTTCAGTGAACAAAATACAAGAGAACAAAGTGGATTTCAACACTGCTATAAAATTTTGATGATCAGTTATAAGAATACCTTTGGCGAAAAATTCAAGAATCAAGAGTTCTATGATATTTTGCGGGAAAGGGACTCGTATTTCTCTATTTAACTTATCATGTAACATTAGTTTTTACTTTATGTCATTTCCCTTATTGTAATGTCATTCCCTTCAATGAAAAATATAATGAAATTTCATTGTTTGCATCAATGAATGAGTATTAGAGTCCAATCTCAATTACTGTTGAAAAAAAAACAAATACATCCAGGGTCATTTACGGCTGGATCTACCACAAAATCCAGTCGTAACCCAAACTTACGGTTGGCTTAAGAAAAAAAACCACTCGTACAATACACAACTAATTTGTTTAACGACTGGGTATACTAAAAAACCTGACCGTAAGTTTGAGTTACAGCTGGGTTGATATCTACAAACCCAACCGTATACAACATTTACGGCTAGGTTGTATACATTACCCAGCCGTAATGACTAATTACGGCTGAAAGTTCATACTTTTCCAGTCGTAAGTAAATTTTAATTTTTATTCTCAAATTATTAAATTAAATTGTATCAGAAATATTATCAATCACTTTTCTTTATTACATCAGTTAATTAACTTTATTAATACTAATTAATCTAGAGTAATCTAGGTATTACAGAAAATACAAGGATAAGAGGTTTTTGGGTTTACTTCCTGATGACCCTATTATATCATCTTGTAAGCCCTATAAAAAAAAGTTTACAACCCCATAACTATTAAACCATAAATTATAATTCTGCTTAAATTTTCTTTCTCTCTTCTCTCTCAAAATAGTCCATGGAGTCAAAGAGCGAAGAAGACTAAAAAATCTGAAACCTAATATTCAATTTAGGGTTTTGCATTTTACCTAGATCTTCTTGTATTTGATTCATTGATAACTTCAATTTTACTTTAATCTAATATCTTTATGGGAGTATTACTGATTCATAAGTTATTAGTGCATGAGAATGGTG
>JAJJMC010029784.1:3093330-3199312 GCA_023531435.1 Papaver californicum | reverse complement strand
TCCCGTTGTTGTGTGGGGGGTAATCAAAAAAATGGGGGGAAACAAGAGAGTTTTACAAAAGGAGGGTTTTCATTGTATACGGTGGTGGTGGTGGTGGCGCCGCCGTGGAGGTGGGAAATCAATGTCAAGAAGTGGAAGTGTGGGTTCTTCTCCCTCTTGTAAAACCTTGAATAGGCTTAATCATCTTGATTTTCAAACTGCTGCTGATGATGCAGGATCCCCGGGGAAGAAGAAGAAAAATATATGACCGAAAGTTTCTGATATGCACTAAATGTTCTTATGGCAATGGATATCATATCTAAAGAAGAAAACAAAAAGAGAAATGAAATGCTATTCGTTACCTCTCTCTTTCGCACACTCATAAATAACTAATTATGATAACCAGTTGGAAGAGTTGGAAAAACGAGCATAACAATGGTATTTTTTCAATATTTTGTTTTTGGGGTTTGTTATTCGTTTTCTATATCTTTTGGGTCGAAATTATGTTTCCTCTTTTGTGACGGGTGTAAATAGTAAAAATTTAAACATGTAGTAATTAGAATATATTTTAAAATATAATGATGGTAAATAGGATAAATGAGAATGGCAGTTAAGGAAAGTGGTAGATGGGAAAAGTATATGTGGTAAATAGGTGGAACCTCCAATTATAACAAAAAATATATAAATTTTTTATCCCGCCTGATTGCTTACAAATTGGTTTTGAAAGTGGCCAAAAATTTGGACTACTAATGTAAAACTTTCTCTTGCCCATAAGACTGATTGCTTCATTGTATTTTATAACTTTTTTTTTCTAAGTCAAAATTTTATAAAGCAAAAATCATATAAACAAAGTTTACATGATAAGAAAAAGAAACAAAACACAAAAGAGAGCTAGCATGCTCTCACAAAAGAAGCTAATAAATCAATATTAAGTTTTGTCCGGCCATTCTATCAAAGGAATAAGACCCGAACGAACTTCAAAAAACTCTCTTTCTCTATCAGCCAAAACACAAGCTCGTTTAGAAAGATAATCAGCTGAGAAATTAATTTTACGAAACACATGCTCATAACGTATGTTTGCATCATAGGAGCAAGCCATCTTCCATCTCTAAATCACGTTCCAAGGTAAATCTCCACTCCTCAAAGCCTGTACAACGCTCTTAGAATATAAATTTACACAAATATTACGCATATCATATCTCACTGCCCAATCGAGACCCAAAATTACAACACTAATCTCAGCAAAATAATTCGTCCTCCAGCCAAACACAGGATACCAAGCACATAACACACAAGATCTTTAGCAATCACCCCAACACCAGCTTGCATCGGATTTCCCATTGTTGCACCATCACAACAAATCATCAATTCATTCTGGTCTGGTTATATCCAAAAAACTTCAACAATACTTAATGTCTTCAATTTTATAAACTTAACTCTGAAAAAGTTTAGAATATCCAAATCATACAATGTATTATGCATATTATTCTTCATCCTAATCGAGTTATCACGAATAAGCTGATACATTCTCCCATTACTCTTCTACGTTACCCCTATTTATACTAAAACACCTATTAACTCCTGAATCTCTAAAATATTCTCTCCATTAATGGAAATCTTCTTGGAAAAAAGAAATCTCGATAAATATATATGTTTTCTATCTTTCGGCCATTAAGTCATGAAGATTTTATCTTCAACGTTGTTGCAAGGATATTAAGCAAGTATGAAAAAGAATCGTGTTAGTTTAGGAGAGAAAATACCGAGTTTCCTAATATCTTCCTTCCTTCCTTCATGTATGATCGATTCTCAATCATTAAGCGAGATATTTGTTCCATTCTCGAGTTACCAAACTTGTTGAAACTCTTCTAATAATCAGGCAAGAATATCTTTGTCTTTAAACCTTGGAAATAACCCAAATTACTTACGACAGAACTTCACCGCGAGAGATAATAAGTTTCCCGCCAATTTTTTTAAAATTTGAAATGAAAAAGAGTGTGTGCCTTTATCAATTATGGGTGTGCCCTTATCCAAAACTTGTGGGGGGTGCCTTTAACATTTTTCTAAGGTGCCTTTATCAACTTTCTTGCCAACTTTTCCACAATGATTTATTCCACAAAAAGACATAAAAATACAATAAAATCACAATATAAGTATATAAATGAGTTCTAACAATATACAAATTGAGCTCAAATAAGACACGAAAACGTGTCTATCATCAGGGTTTTAATTTTTGTATTTGGTTTTGATGATTTTCAGGTTCAGTGAGATTTCTCCAGGATCTACAGGTATAAACTTTTCATCACTTTTAGTTGGTTCCATTCAGTAGGATTTCGTGAAATCTACTTTCATATAGGGTTTTTGTTATTTTGCGGGTTATGTGACTGGTTTGGTATTGATTTAGGGTATCTGAAATCTTGATTAAAGGTTGTTCAAGTTTCCTGTAAAAAGAAGAGAAACCCCTTGCTAAAATTGAAGCTTTATTTAATGTTTGATATTTTTAATTAATTTTTCATGTATTTGGATGATTAGATTGTTTTAGTTGAAACCTTTGTTAGCTTTTAGTTAAAATTGAATCTTCACTTGGGGAAAGTTTTTTCCTGTAAGCATCTCTTGATTCATCTAACATGTTATGTTAGTTCGTAAAAAAATTATTATGCCGTGTTGCCAGGGTTCAACTTCAACGTTTTATCACAATCTAGTCACTTAGGGTGGCAGGTTATGTTACTTCATAGAAGAATTTAGTTATTGTTCTTATTATACCCTGAACCGGGTTAGGTTCTTGATTAGCTCATAATAAGATTTGGAATACTTGTTCGTGCTTGCCGCCATTTATTAATTGCTTAGAAATATTTGTCAGTGGTGTACTACAGATGCTCAAAATCGGTCATTTTTGTGGAACTTATGTACAAAGCTTATATAATTAGACAACTTATTTTCGATGCAAGATAAAAGTTAAAAGATAATACCTTTTTGTTGCAACCCCTGTCCATTGACTTTTATGTTATGTACTCTTTCAGGAATCCTTGGAATTTATTCGTGACTCTCTTGATGAGGAGTTGGTCAAAATGACAGCAGAGGTCAGCACATGCTTATTTTGACTTCGTACTTACTTCCCTTGTGATATCATCTAATATTATATTCTTCGATGATTGCAGGTTGAAAATTTGAAATTAGAGGTTGTTATTTTGCCTGATTTAAGAACATAGCTTGAATTTCTTAGATGAAGGCACTCGGCAGCACTTGAGCTAATGGGTGAACGCGATGAAGAGGTAATACATTTCTCAATTTGTTCCTCATAAATATTTACTCTCAATTTAATATGTGTTAATATTTCAACCATCTTTTAATGAGGTTGAATGGTCTATAGCCTTACTTAGTGTGAGGATTATTTACATGCCGAGGCGTAAACATCACAAATTATCGGCTGTTAAATCATCTTCATGTGGGTTCATAGGCTAGTGTATATGCAATGTAAGAAGTGGTGCTTTGTTGGAGTATTAGGTCCTAACCCTCTTGGTTCATTTGTGTAGCTGGAAGAAATCCGTGCTGATATTATGGATGTGAAAGAAATGTACCGAGAACAATTAAACTTGCTTGTAAATAAGGTACTATACTCACACTCTCTAAAAAAAATGCATTCCCTTTTCCTTGCTAAAAATATTTTAGTGGTGATTTATTTAGGTTTGCTGTTTAGTATGTTGCTCGACATTTGTGTATTTTTTTTGAAGCATATGTAATTATATATTTGTTGATCATATTCGTAAACCTGACGATAGAGTTCTAAAATACCTTTTCAAAGGATTATATTCGTGTAAGTCTCTTTTTGTTGAGTTGGCAAGTTTATGATTTCAGTTTTAAGAATTTGGTTGACAATTAGACTTTTTTATTATATACTACAAATCATTTTATGTGAAAATGGGTTCTTTACTACAGAAATGAAGCCATATAACCAGTTTCAGGCAGGTCAAGAAAAAGAAAGAAATTTTTCTTAACGAATAAGCTACATAGATTGGTAACCAAATGGTTTCATTCAACCTATTTGATTAGTTAAATATTCACATAGATATTGTACAATTCAGTAATGACTAGCAAACTGCTCCTATTTGAAGGGCATATATAGATTCACAACTGATCTCTGCTCGTTTGGGAAACTAATTTTGCTTAAAGCTAACCAACTCTACAAATGTCATTGGTTTGACAATTGTTGTTTTCAACTTGAGTTACCTTCCAGGAGGTGACAAAGCGATAATTATAGTTCCCAAAACTAATCACAATCTTTGGAATCTTCATGTAGGCTGATGGGATCTGGTGGACTAATCAGTGTCATGGTTTATGTGGGACACCCTGGTGGAAGGCAATAATTCTGCTACATATATATGGTGTATTGCTTTGCATATCATTGTTTGTTGACATGGAAAAGCACACCCATGACTTTCTTAAGTCGCTTAAGTCCACAAGTCAATCCAGAAAAAGGGTTTATGCTTTAAAATAAAACGTATATTGGTTATTCTTCATGGAATAATTGAAGAAGTGGCCATGTTAAGGTGAATGACCTAATTGCTGATCATGTCTTTGCGCACCTTAATTGTTGTTCAATAAACCTTTTTTTTTTATGTTTTACTTTCAAAATCTTCTAATTCACCATTTCTTCATTGTTGGGGACTTCCTTGATCTGTATAAAAAACGAGGTGCAGTTATAACTAACTTGCTGAAATTATAACTTGAGAGTTATCACTGTTTTTATTTTGTCTTTTATGCAAGCTAACATATTTGTTCTTGCATCCAAAACTATAGATTTTCGGGACACTATTTCTTATGTTAAAATATGAATATCATTCATGTTTGTTCGAAGGGAGGAGTACGAGATAATCCAATCCTTTACTTCTGGATTACCATATGAGAGTCGGGTTTGTTGTAAGCTTGAAATTTTAAACCCGACCATTGGCTCAGTTCTTTTATTGTTATTCGAGAAATGAATATATGTTTCCTATATGCTATTCATCTAAAAAAAATATACGGTCTTACAAGCTTCACTTTGACCTTGCATACAATGATCCCTGGTTAATGTTTCATTCTTTACTGTGCTTCCACATATTAGAGTTTTGATAATGTTAGGGTCTAATTTGTTAATGCAACATTCCCCTTAAGAAATTAGTCAATAACAATTCATACCGTCTTCCTTAGTTATAAGATTCGTTTTATATGTGCAAAATCCAGTAGTGTAGTGCAATATCTTAAGTTTTATGGAGTATACGACAAGTTAGTTACTCCTATTCTCTGGTTTAACCGCTTGGGGATTACTCGTTGTCATGTAAGATCTGCAGTTCAGGTGCAACAATAATATCGCAGACGGGTTTAGTTAGAATGTTTCACCTTTGAGGTTGAATGATTCAGCACGTGTTATGCTCTCTCTACATACTACTTATGTTTAGGATAGTTCCTTGCTTCTCTTTTGGTGCGTTTAGTCAGTCCGTCTGTACTACTTTAGTGAAGATTGTGTGTTCTATTCCTCCTGCTTTAGATTTTTAACATGTTAACTTCTGCATATGCAGAATTATGTTTCTTTTTGTTATTTATATTTATACTAATTTTTGACGTGCAAACCAAGATGAACGATTTGGGTAATACTTTATTTTATATTAGGTTAACTTATCAGTCATATTCTCTTTTTT
Source organism: Papaver californicum (assembly GCA_023531435.1). Classification (NCBI taxonomy): domain Eukaryota; kingdom Viridiplantae; phylum Streptophyta; class Magnoliopsida; order Ranunculales; family Papaveraceae; genus Papaver; species Papaver californicum. Next base: position 3,193,661 of record JAJJMC010029784.1, on the reverse strand, counting down.
TTTTTCTATGTAGGTTCCTCGCAAGCGATAAGTTCTTACCAATATTATGTGAAAATGTTCTAAAAACAAAAATTCACCAAACATTTTGATGACTAAAATCACGATACAATGGACCAAGTTTAGACGTGCTGAAAATGAGCATCCCTCTTTTGCTATTATTCTTATCTGCATGATTGAAGCAATCTTGATTTTGTGTGTTATGTTTCTTGGTTTGGTTAGTTTAGTCTTAATGAAGTCAACCGTCTTCCAGTTCCCATTATGATATTTACAAACTTTGATTGACCAATTACTTGACTATTGTTTGTCTATTGAACTATATTATGAAAATAGGCCTAAACGGTATGCTCCTATGTAGTTCACTGAATAAGCAATTTACTTATTTAAGGTAGTTCCTTCTATTTAAAATGTCGTAACATATTTTTATGCGCTTTTGTAGATACAGTTACTGACAAACATATATGTCATCCCCTCAACATCGATTTCTGCATGGGTCCATATGCTGGAATGACTGTAAGTTCCTTCCCCTTATGTTTAGTCCTTGTGTGCTCTTAACATTCCTTGTAGCTCATCGATGTTCTCAATACTCCTCGATCTTTATGATTTTTAATTTGGATGCTTTCTTTTCTCGAAATTTTTTGGAACAACGCGCCCACTCATTATCATGTTCTGCTGGGCGAAGTTGGGTTTTCATCCTCATCGAGCCATGCTGGGGTAACATCTGTTGCTTGTGTTCTAGCTTCTTGAACTTCCCAAACTTCATCCTTAAAGGGTTTTCAATAGCTATAGCTGAATGAAGCAATTGGCATAAACAATTGGTATAAATATGATATTAATTTTTTGTAATTGGTTGTATTACGATACTTGTTAGATTTCTTGTTTGTTTTATTTTATTTTGTGAGTTAGTTGAATCATCTTTAGATTCAAATCACTTTCCATTTTTTTTATAAAATAAAATCAAAATATAGGTCGGACTCTATCCGAGCTACTGTAGAACGGATAAAGTATGTTCTTTATTTTAAAAACTTAGGCCCAGATAGAATTCGACCTTTTTGGAATAGGACGAAAAAACTAGAACAAACTATGGGTCTGTTGTGATCCTTTCTTTCACTCTCTTTTAGAACCTATTCATTCAGTGCTTTCTTTTCCATTCTCCACTAGTGTTCTCCAAAATAATTTTGCTGTTGAATCCTCCCCATATTTTGTTCGCAAAAACTTCTTAGCTGACTTTACCGAGAAGACTCCCTTTTGATCAAGAGTCCAGACCCTATAGTCCTTTCTCCTAGCAATAACTGGAAAATTATTCACATAATGCCTACATCCACCATGAGTTTTCTCAACCCATCTGGTATTACCCAATTTCCATTGAGTATAACATCAACCATAGTCACTGAAAATTATTTCTTACCAAGTGAAAGACAAGCCAATCTCCTAGCTATAGAAAAATCCTCATACCAATTATCAAAAAGTAAAGAAGTATCAGCATGATCACCAGTTATACATCTTGTATTCTTCTCCATGCACTTATAAATCCATCTTACACCAGGAAAGACATATGAAGTAAGTTTGTAGTCAATAAAATTACTGTTGGGATCCATACCCAGACCCGATTTTCAACCGGTTTCGGTTTAGTTTGGGGTTATCGGATACCCATTGACAACCCTAGTAATCCCAGTGCCATACTACTTCCTAGCGGCAGTCCAATGCTAGCAGCCAATCTTCATAGCCTTCATAATGCTGACCTTAGCACTCATAAGCGCATTATTCGTTATTCAGATGCGCCACTCGATGTTAATGGTAACTGGCTGCTCCGATTTACGCCCAAGTCACTAACAGCTAGTAATCGAGTATTCTTACTAGATGGCTAACACCTGACATAAATTACTTCTAATAGCATCACCATACTCATGGTGAGCAACTGAGATGCGATGCCTAGACAATGTTGAATGATATAGTCTGCTCGATATACTGAAGCATTGATTGACTTACTAGCCTTACTAGAATTAACACTAGTAGTTGGTTTAATTAATCAAAAGAGACATTCACATGAACCAGTCATCAAATATACGAGAAATCAAATATGTCATAAAGGATAATCATTAGGATATTGGTCTGGCGGTTTATAACCTACAAGGTGTAACTAAAATCCCACGATAATTTTTTTTAAGACAAATGCTACTAGATGAGCAATTAATGAACATTACGGTTTCAAACATCTTCATTGCAATAATGCGCACGTTCTTCACCTCTTCAACTTCTTACGAGATCAGGATTCAACACTATAAATAGATCACTTCAATAATTTCCAAACAATGACAAGTTTATCTAAGTTCATCATACTATCATACACGGTTCCATCTTCTCTACTTGAAATCAACTAAAGAGACCTGTATTCTTCAACTATAATTCTTCAAGCTTTGATCTCATCTTTCTATGTTTCCCTTTCTAAGATCAACCTTTCTTCTTCTTTGCGACCAAAACAAGGCTTGGATGGACATTTCTTGGTTTATGCTAGTCTCGTATGATTTTGATCTCTCGTATTCGTTACGATTTACCCTTTCACCATTTTATATGTTTTTCCCCTAAAAATTTTTGGCGACCACAGTGGGAGATTAGTCTCTCGGTTATAGAAAAATCATATTCTTCAAAAATGGTCGATTTTAGGTCAGGATCAGTAACTACTAATCCTAATCTCAATCCTGGTAACGCTAGTGGTGGTGTTCATGAGACCACTTCTCCTAACGCCGCCACAGGTAACACCAATCTCCCATCTTTTGGCCAAGTCACTAAAAAGGCCGAAAATGTTCAAATTCCTAGTATAGTTGATTTAATACAAAGACAGAAAACTTTCGACATGACTCAAACATACATGGCCATTACTCAGGGCCGATAGTCAGGACCGATCCTGGCTATGTCTAACTTGTTTTTACATTTTCGATTTGCTTGTTATCTTCACGGGTTTCTGTAGACATCAAGATGTACACGAGTTAGATTGAGAATGTTCATAAATGTCAACATAATGTTTGAACATGTGCTGAACTCTAATATCTTATTTTTCAAGTATATTCCTTTGATACTCAATACGAGATCTTACAATATCAAATTTCAATATCACTTATGGTATCGAAATTGTATTCTTTCCATTCCCAAAGGTTTGCATATTTCTAGTGACTATGTGAGTCAACTACATGAACGTGTGCTAGCTAATCTTAGTTGTCATACTATGAGAGACATCGATTACGAGTTGTAAAATAATTTTTGGTTTTATTCTCGAAATCATATAATACAAGATCTTTGCTAATTTCAGAAATATACATTATTGCATATCTTAAGAATTTTCAAAATTGATGGATCTTATTTCCAAACAATACCTTGGTCACAACAGTATATAAATAGGGAGTCTTGTACATCTCGGAACACACCTTTGTCGTGTGGGAAAGCTAACTTAAAAGAGAGGGGATAATCTAATTAGGTGAAACATCTTGCATACCTTTCGTTTAGAGTCTTCTTTGGGATCAAGAAGCATTTAGTTTTCCCAGTTAAAGCTAGATTGTTATTTAGTTTTAGTTGATTATTACTTGTAATGAACTAACGGTATAGTCATCTTCGAGAGATCAAACTTGTTTTTCTATTATTATTCTCTTCTGATATAAGGTCCTTCAAGTTTGTTTAAAAATTTGACTATCACAGATCTAAGTGATTCTAGATTTTTGTGATAGATATGTTGATTTTCCATTGTTAATAGACTACGTTTTGTGTGAAAATAAATAAAGGAATCAAGTTGTTTGCAGCGGTTACTTTGAAGATTAAATTGAAGACTGAAGACATTGAAGATTTGAAAACATTTCGTCTGGTTTTGATCTTGGTGTGACTTTCTCTAACTTAATTCTTTGGAATTGACAGGCGGTTTATTTTGATAAACATGAGTCTCGTGAGACCTGCAAGTAGTTTGTTAATACAAGCATAAACCTTGTAATCAAGATTGATTATTGGGTTAATTGACGTTTGGTATTCATATTTTGTCCAATATTAAAGTTTTGTCTAAATTTTGTCCAACTTAGACTTTGGTATCTGAAAAATACGTTGATATAGCTAGTATAGAGTATAGACTAGTCTTTAATTAATTTTATAAATTTAATTATATAAGTTTTTAATTTTATAAATTTAATTATATAAGTTTATAAATATATCTCTGATGTGGTTTAGCATATAACGACAAAAATGTTACCTTTAAACCTACGGTAGTGATTTAATTTTCTTGACCTAAATTTTCTACTCCATTCTCTTCCGCCTCCACTTCCGTCTCCAAACTATGCATATGTGAAAAACTCCATTGATGAACACACTTACAGATTCACTTGAATCTCTAGTTGAATCCAAACCAGAGCCACCACCATGTTCGGTTTTGAAAATTCTCTTCATATATATAATATCCGATTCACATAATCCTCTACTAGTTTTAACCCAATTAGCACAACTCTTTGCTAATTGAGATCTCAATTTACATAGCAAAACCCCACCTCGAAAAAACCTAGTTTAATTTTTAGAGCAAGAAAATTCTATTATCATCTTCTTAACTAATTTAAAATCTTTGAGCAGAACTGGTTTTGGGTTATCGATACATACGATTGATTGCAGGAAGGTGGTGGTGGTGTTATGAGAGTGGGGGTTCAGGGTATCAGTCTCGAAATGTTAAAGGCAGAATTGGAGTTAAATCACTGATTTCGTGTTGTGAAGAGTCCTTTGAAGATGGTACAATTCGAGACGAAACAACTCTTCATCTTGCAGTAAAGAACAACCAGTTTGAAGCTTTAAGAATTATGGTGGGCATGCTCAGGCGATTGAACAAGGGGGAAATATTGAATTAGAAGGATCAAGAAGGGAACACGGTTCTACACCTTGCAGCATCATCGAAACAACGAGAGGCAAGTATTTACATTGTAGAATTACTATATATTTTTGTTATAGGCCTATAATCCTAGTTTGCTTATATAAAGAGTGTCAACAATTGGTGATTGTATTACTGGTTGAGTTGAGTTTGATCTCTTGTTTGCATAATCAAATTATTGAAATGAAACCAATATATTTCTATACAGGCAGTAGAATTGTTGCTTAAGAAGGCTCATACTTCTACGCCATTGGAGGTGAAATTCATGAATGAAAGCTACCTCACAACTCTTGACTATCTACTAATTCTTCCCGATGAAAGCAAATGATAGAGATATAGAAGTGCTACTTCGTCAAGCAGGAGCAAAGAGATCTCATGGGATTTCAATTGAGTGATTCAAGTGTTGTTTTAGCTTTGTTTGGAGTGGGGATAGTTGGGTTGCTGTTGGACTCGAAAAAATCAGCAAGGAAGTAGTGAGTTTTGAGCCAATAAAACAGTCAAAAATTGATGTTTGGGTGTTGAATGGTGGATAAATTACTGATTTAAGAGGTGGAATGGGTTTATGATGGCTGTCTTGTATTCAAATTTGAATTTGCAGGTGAAGAAGCTTTAAGAGGAGCTCAAACAACCAGGAAAAGCACACCTCTCAGCCCCAACAAAAACGTAGATCAAATGTTCGATAGAATGCCTGAAAGAAGAGAAAAGGGGTTAAAGGTTCATATTTACTTGGAACCGTTGATTAATGGTTTTTTTAAGAGCCATTGGATTTATATGATGTTGAATGTGACATAAACAAAGAGAAATGTTTGAGTGTGGAAACATAATTTTAGATTATTATGTAAATATTAGTAAAGTGAAGGGTATGATAATAAATATGTTAATATTTTATTTTTATTTAAATTTTGTAATAAATTATTAATTAGAAGTTAAAATTTAATTAAGTCAATCTGGGTCGATGTTATTTCAGGTACCAAACATGAAGTTGGAAAAAAGTTAGAGTAAACATTAAAATTGGACAAAATATAAGTATCAAACATCAATTAACCCTTGATTATTTATAATAACTGTCTTGATTAATCTCTTAACCAAAGATTTTCAGATCGTGTATATCATTGGATTACAGATCTTACACAGAAGATCCTTTACTTTTCTTTTTATCATATACTCTAGTATTGTGATTGGGAAGTGAGTTTAGTTACCAAACAGATTTAGTCATTTATTGTTTGGAATACGATCCAAAGGAATCTTGTCTTACCAGTTGGAAGATCGATAGAAAAAGTTTTTGAACTATTATTCAAGAGATCTACTAGATTTATTCCTATAAGAGAACAAATGTTCTGGTAGGATTTCTAGTATTCTAACTAGAGAATGAAAGCTTTGCCAGATGTTTCAAAACAGAAATACTGTTGAAGCTGCGTAACTAGGGTTTAGTTTGTTTGGTACCAACTACACAAGGTTGTACTGTAGGCATTGTATAGCGACTTATTTCATTGAGTATTCAAATCCAAAGTCTGGACTAGGTTCTGGGGTTTTTCTATAAAATTATAGTTTTACCCGCTAACAAAATTCTGGTGTGTGTTTTATTTTATTTTTGCATTATAATTGTATTTATTGTAATTAAAGTAAATACGCTTGTACCATAATCACACCTTGATTGATCCCATAGTTAGTTCAGGATTGAACTTTGACTATATCAAGGCCACCTAGTTTGTTTAGTCTTTACGGTTTCGTTACAAATAAAAAAAAGTGTATCTATATAAGTTCATACAAAATTGATTATAGTGTATTTGGTACCCTCGTCATTCCAGATTTTTTGGAGACAAAGAAAGTTTGTGAACTAGTTTCCTTATTACGATTTACTTTGATCTTAAATAAATTTTTTTAGGACAAATCAAGTTCGTGAAATAACTTCAATGGCAGAATAAAAAAAGTCTGGTCAAAATTTATTTATACTATCTATCGGTGTATTTGGGTGGAAGGAAATAATAGGGTCTTTGGTTCACGATATAAAGACGTGCAAGAACTTATTATACCGGTTAAACATACTATCATCTAACGGTGTTACGGGTATGATTGCTTTAACCACTTGGATGTAAGTCAAGTTCTTTGCAACTGAGAGCTCAAACTCCGTATGTAATTGCAAGAACTTAACTTTCTTTGGCTTTGTCACGGGCTAAGATTTCTTATCTTTTTCACTATAACCTTTTCTTCTTTTTTTTTTGCAAAAAAAGAAGAAGTATGAGCAGCCTAATTGGGCGTTCTTTTTTCATTTAAGATGAAATACATAATGTATGTACTAAATAAAGTCACACCAAATCACTACTAAATACATAATGTATGTACTCGAGTTTTTTACGGTCTCTTACATTATAAGATGAGATTACATGTATTTTAAATTTATCTCTGTAGATTTTATAGTCTTACGGAAATCTTTATAGTCATCTCTACAAAATCACTACTAAATTCTTAATATACCTCCCAAAAATTTAGAATTTTGAGTCTTCAAAACTAACTAGCGTTCAAAGTCTTTCTAAGTTCTCAAAATTCCTGATTGAGCAACCCTCCTGCTTGATTCCAATTTTGGCCATGGAACCGTTATAGTAATTGCATTTTGTAAGACTTACGGTCGATTTGTATATAAGGATACTATTTGATTTTCTCCAACCACAACCCTGCTTTAGTGGGGGTAATTTTCAGTTTTTTTACACTTACACCGCAACATTTATAGATAACTTAGATATTTTTATTTCCCCGGCTAGATTGAAGCCTACTAAAATAAACTGAGGTCTACCAATTTTAATCCTAACTAGGGGTAGGAGATATGGGGTGTCTAAATAAGATAAAAGTACTAGGTTACTCTCACTAGTTAAAACTATATTTTTATCCTTATCCTAACACCAAAACCTAAAATTTAAAATCAATTTTCAATTCTCTCAAAATAGATCAAAATTTTGAAAACAAAAAAAATTCCAACCAATTTTGTTGAAAAGTTTAAAAATATTATGGGTTTTAGAACAATCGGCCGATACGACACTTGCACGACGACCGATGGTTCTTGATGTCTTTTTTGATTGAAGAACATCGACCCAGAATCTACATATGTGGACATTCATATCACCCGATTTTTGTTAAAAAAATGTCAATTTTTATTTGTTGATTATAAAATCTATGATTTTTCAAAATGTCAATAGCTCAATCAACTAATATAAATGTTCACGATGTAGCTTTGAGAAAATCCACAAAATTTATGTTTTTTTAGCCAAAATCTGCTGATGTTACCATATATCTGCCGATTAAAACACTCCAAATTAGTTGGGAGACATGCGTTGTCATTTTATCAAAAACATCCGGTCAAAATACTAAAAGAACAATCGGGTATATACCCAAAAATATCCGGGTCACAATGCTTAAAAAACAACCAGGTATTAGTATTTCCAAAAATATCCATTCAAAATGCTAAAAACAACTGGGTATCGGTATTTCCAAAAAAAAATCGGTCAAAATACTTTAAAAAACAACCGGGATTGGTATTTCTAAAAATATCCAGTCAAAATACTTAAAACACAGCCGGGTATTTCCAACATTTGAAACTCTAAAATTGGAGGATATGGATGTTCATATCGACCTATTGTAGCCTAAAAAACTAACTGAAGAAATAGGCATTACCTCAATGCTACAATCGACCTAGATGAATGTCCACAACTTCCGATTCTGAGATGATGTTCTTTATCCATGGAAAACATCAAGAGCAATCGGCCTTCGTGTATGTCCAATATCAGACAATTGTTCTTGAAGTTCAAACGAAGCTCGTAAATTTTTAAATTTTTTCCGTACAAATCTAAGTTTCCAGTTACGATTTATATTCAATTATAAAAAATTAGATGATTCCATGTTTTTTGTATTTCCTTCATTTTCTTAATATTCTTCTTCAAAATCAATATAAAGTTTCTCTAAAACCATAATTCTCTGCCACTCTATCTCTAACTCTAACTAACTAAACTATCTAACAACTAATTAAATATATTAATACTAGTTAATCAGGGGCGAATTAGTCATTGATAGAAATATGTTGATATAAGGTTTTCAAAAAATACTTCAAAATAACCATATTTAATCTTTTCTTATATGCCTCAATTAATTTTAGTAGGTTTCACCAGATTTATTTCCTTTCCTTTTGTAACATAACAAAACTCTTTTTTGGTAACAATAACAAAACTCATTTATTTAGTTATTTTTTCTAAATCGACACGTTTTATCATAAGGACACTAAAATTTAAAAATAAAATAAAATAGGAGCACTAAAATACTATATACGACCGCATATCACCTACTTCAGAAGTAATAGTTGCACCCACGATGAGAAAATACTACTAATGCAATCAAAATATAAAATAAACTACGCAAATAAGTTAAAAGTGACAATCGCAAAAGGGAGGTTAGAGAGACTCTCCAAATCAGGAGAGTATCTGAGTCAAATCGTTTATTCATGAAATTCACAGATTAATCCTTTCTTATCAATCTTCTGCAAATACAATTAAATCTTTATCATCAATCTTCTACAAATTCTATCAATTTTATGTAATATATCTTCTTCAGTACATTCAATTTTATATAATATAGATGGTGGGCTTTTGACAAGGATAAAAAAGTAAAATTATCTCTCAAGACTCGAGTCTAAGAAATATCAAACCTTAAAGTTATGCAAAGAGTATCTTAGGCAGGTTCTTATCCCTGTCTCCTCTCAGGTGCTCATCCCTGTCCTCTCTCTATATGTATGGCCAACTACATATACGATTAAAACTACTGAATGAATTAACATTCATTACTATATGAAATTATCAGAATAACACTGGTGCTTAATATGCCATTCCCAGACATTCTATAATTCTACAAGTGAATTAATGACACGAATATTCACTATTTAACATCCAAGACGCAAGCAAATGGTCCAAGAGGCCTAAAAGGCGTTTTTACACCAAGCTCGTCAGGCGCAATTCTGCATTTCCCTGTACAAAGTAGTGAGCTGGGAATAATTGGTAATCAATCAATGGATTAGTTATATACCAAAATCTTCGTATGGATGTCCTCTGTAACATACTAAAAAATCACATCAATCGGAGATACGGGCTAATAGATATGATAAAAACATTCAACTAAGTTACAGCTGAAAAATTCTCGAATTCTTCTCGATTTTTGTCCGTTTCGTCTTTTTGAGGCTCTGAATGACCTAAAAACTCAAAATCTTCAGAATTGGGAGATATCTGGTTGTATGGGCATGCAAAATTTCGGGTATATCATCAAAAACGGACTTTGTATGAAGATTTTACAACGTTTTCAGTGAAAACCCTAAATATGTTCTAACGACGAAATTTCACAAGAATTCTCTTGTCCGACCAAATCCAAGGGGATGATGCCCCCTACCTTGTCCGTCTTAGGAGAGTTAAAGATTTTCATGCTTATTACAAAGCTTTTCCATCTTAGTCTCGAGACTAAGCATGTGTGTATGTGTCTCAAACAATCACAAAATATTCTCAAACCCTAATTTGAGAAATGAGGCGCTTTCACCTTTCTTGCTCTAAATGTGTGCGCCTTAGCTAAATAGCTAATCTTGCGTGTCTACTCCTAGGAAAAATTCATATATCTTTACTATTTTGTCCTCAACATATGAGGCTTAATTCAAAGAGTAAAAACGCCAATGTCCGAGCTCTTGTCCAGATTAGGTTTTGACTCTTTTACTCTATATCGTGCTTCTTAGGAAAAAGAGGAGAGCTTGTGCATCTTTGTTCCAGAAAACATTTTCGTGCATCAATGCCTATCTTGTCTAAACGATGTATTTTACTCTTTTTCCATCAACATGTGAGCCTTAGTATAAAAGTAAAAATGCACGTGTCTTGCCTCTCCGACTATACTAAAACGCGTTTTGCCGTGAACTCGTGCTTCTTAGGTCAAAGAAATCAAACTCGTGTATCTTAATGCATGGTTAAAACTCGTGTAGCTTAGGTAGTCCTTTCAACTAAGGAACCTTAACGTCATCTTCTAGTACTTGCTTATTAGGGTTTACTGCATACATACGAATTTCAAAACCCTAGTTTATTGGTCAAAGGCCATGCTAAGTCTCATTCATATGTTTTTCCTCTCGCACATATATTTTCACGTGTAACCTCTCACACATATATTTTCGTATGTGGCCTCACATAAAATTTCTCATGCTCAACATCATACACTTGTTTTTACGAAACAAACATGTTAATGCAAAATTGACTAAGTTGGGCACACTGCTCCTCATACATAAATAAATACACATTTATTTTATTTTAGTCTGCTAGACTCATCATCCTAATTACACAAGACAGTTCTTCAGTCAAAAGACTAAATAAGTCTCATTCGACTTAATAATATTAGTAATACTCAATACTACAAAATTTACACGAGACATCAAATGTCACAAATTGGGGGATACTCATTAGGGTGTTGGTCTTGCGGTCTACAGTATGTGGTGCAGCAATGCACCCACTAGAGAAATTCTGGAAAGTTCGTGCAGCAGTGGTGAGTTGATTCACCGATTATTCAGCCTCAATCGAAGTGGAGAGCAGTTGTCAACACCTTCTCTACCTTCTCCACTTCGTCACTACTCAACCATCGACACTTTCTTCTAGAGAAGAGGTTAAGTGTTTACAATAGCTAGGATATAAATAGATTTTCAATCTATTGAACAAAGAAAACTGAAAAAGTCTGAATGGAACAAGAACTCTAAGTCGAACTCTGAGACAAGTCTAATATCAACTGATCATTAACTCTACTGGGGTTAGTGAACTCTGAGACAAGTCTAAATCTTTAATATCTCTTCAACACTGCTACTAATCATTGTTATGGATTGTTTCTCTTTCCTTTAGGTTTCTATGGGAAAGTTGTTTGGCGTTGAAGCTCATTACTGATTTTGTCGAGTTTCTCTTTGACATTGAATCATGATTCATGGGATTTGGTGCATGAAATTTGGATCGATTCAAATTTGCAAGTGAAACTGGTCGATTTAATACAAATTATGCCTGATGCCTATGTCAGTTTCAATTAGTCGTCAGATCTTATTTTTTATAGGAAATCATAAAAATTGTTGATCCTCAAGTATTTGTCTTTCGATTCTCAACATCTAGTGGTATTCCAACAACCATATTCACTAACCCCAGTAGAGTTCATAGAAAGTTATTTTCTCTTAGATTCTGGTCTGCAGATACTCCTCCAAATCAAGTGGATTTTAGTGTTCATGACTTCTGGATTCAATTCTCACTCAGAGGAGACCTTATTGAAAGAGGTTATGTTGCTAAAATGTTAGCAGACAAGGTTGGTTAATTAATTGCTTTAGTTGGTCTTATAGATAAAATTGGTTTATTCAAAGCTCATGTATTGGCTGATATCTCCATCCCTCTTCAGCATAAGATTCGTATCAAATATGAGGATTCTGAAGTCTTGGATTTTAAAATCTATTTTTATAGTCTTCCTCACGCCACTTGTAGAAGATGTTGGAAATTCAACCATCGGAGAAAAGAGTGTGCTGACAGTCAAGTTTCTTATAGACAAAATATGCCAACTATAATTTTTTAGGAAAAAGAAAATGTGCACATGATTTTTAGAGAAAGAAAAATATAAGTGATAAGAATTACACATGGCTTAATTATGTTGTATCTGAGCTTAAAATCTATGAAAACTCCATTGATCAAGAAAATCAAGTTACTAGAGGTTATAAGAGACAAAGGGTTCTGGAAATTTTGCATGTGGCTCAATCAAGTAATTCAGTTACTTCTGAAAGAATTGAGAAACAAGCTGAACCTACTAACATAGACTCAAATATAGGAAAAGGAAAAGCCATTGTGAAGGAAGATACTTCTGCTAGTGGTTCAGATCCTTATGGTGTTGGATCAGTATCAGACTGCACTAAGCTAGAAAAGCAACAATAAAAGTTCAATACCTGGGCTAGAATGTTGGATCAGTATATTTCAATGGGTATTAAAATAAATCAAGTTCAAATTGGTATGTTTAAGTCTATCAACACTCAAACTATGGAAACGGGTCATATTTCACATCCTATTCATGAGTGGATTAATCTAGGTGAAGATATGCAGAATCATAAATCTTTACTTATAGAGGTGGCAGAAAGTGTACTAGTTAATAATGATGTTTTGGCTGTTGAGGATTTTGTCAAGAGAGTCTATCACCCACCAAATGACTATTTTATTCAATCAGCAGTTACTAATACAGTTGATCAAGTTCAAAGAAACTTGGACATTTTAGCTGATGAACCGACAAACCAATCATTGAGTACCAATGTAGAAATAGAGGTATTGCAATGTTTTTCTAGCTACTTTAGTTATTTCACTTTACTAGTATTTCCAATTAATGATGGTGTTATTCTTTTACTCAGTTCTTATTATTTGATTACTTTTTATTTAATATCTTACAGTTACATTCTCATTTTATCATTTATTCTGATAATTATAACCAGTGTGAGCTCTCATTTCACTCATCTGTTCAAACTTCAAAGACTTTAAGATTCTCTCATGGAATATGCAGGGTCTTAGGTCAAATTTAAGACAAGATCATCTTAAATTTTTAATTAAAACCTGCCATATTGATATGTTATTTCTAGTATAAACTAAGTCAAACATTCCTCTCATGAGATTTGTTCTTCATAAACTTCATGTTAAAGATTAGCTAGTTATTCCCTCTATTGGTAAATCAGGGGGTATTGTTATTGCTTGGTTTTCCAATATATTTGCATCATTAATTAAATTTCAAGATAACATTTTCATTTTAATATTATAAAAGTTAATGTTAATATGCATTAATCTTTTATATATGATGCATTAGATCATAATTTAAGAATTAGACAATGAGATTTCCTTTATTCTTTAAATGATATTCAAGTTCCTTGGGATATTATAGGAAATATGATTTTTATCTTACATAAGTATGAGAAAGAAGGAGGTAACTCTTTGTCTTCCAGTTCTTGTTCTTATGTTTATAGTTCCATACGAAATTAGTTTTATTAATCTTAATTTTTCAGGTTTACCATTTACTTGGACTAATAGAAGATTAGGAAAAGACCATATTCATGAAAGAATTGATAGAGTATTAGTAAATCATAAGTGGATCGGATTTTTGCCCATTCACAAAATTTATATCTTACTAGAGTTTTATTTGATCATGCTCCAGTTTTATTAGAACTATTCATGCTAGCAAAAGTAATTTATGAGATATATGAAATGTTTGCAAACTAATAAAACATATGATTTGGTTGTCTCTAATTCAGTTGTGCATAGACATATTAAACATTATAATCATATTATTACTCTTTTGAAGTTAAAACATGGATTACAACACAAAATAAAAATGAATTTGGTAATATTTTCAATAATATCTCTAGTATACTGAAAGATATAGAACAAATTAATAAATGATCACCTAGTTTTGAAACTAACAAGGGGTAGTCAAATGAGATTTATATATACTTTCATAGATTTTTATTTTTAGTGACTCCCGGAGACTCTCTGGAAATATAGAGATTTCCAATGATTTTAAAAGAGTGTTGTAGAGAGTCTCTGCGACTTGTAGATACAAATTTAGTGGATTTCTAGAGAGTCTTTGTGATTTGTAGAGATAAAAGATGTAAAATATTTAATCATAAATTCAAAACATCTACCAACTTTTTTTATTATGCACGTTACACAATTAACACAAGTACCATGAATACCTAAAATTTGTGTCATTTGTCAAAATTAAAAGCTCATTGTTTTCCTGTGCCTAAGTTTGCATTCTCTTTATTCCACTCATCCCACATTTTATTTCCTATGCTATCTCGCCACTGATTAGCATCTTCTCGTTTTTGTCTCTAAGTTTGATTGTGAGAAAGATTGCCTTCAGGATCTATTTGTTCAGTGGAAGAATCTGGTTCCTCTTCACTTTCATCAACTGGAAATCCATCGGAACGACATTCTTTGCGCAAAAAGTTATGTACTCCTGCACATGCCAAAACTATTTCCGCTTGTGTGTTGTATGGAAACGGGGGTGCACTCTTAAATATTAAGAAGCATGATTTGAATACAACAAATATTCTCTCAACTACATTCCTTAGAGATGCATGTCGAAGATTGAACAATTTATCAGCTTTTACTGGTTGGCGCCCGGAACCTGAGTATTCTTGGAGATGATAACGAACACCACGGTATGGAGCTAAGAACTGGCGTCGGTTTGCAAATCCACAATCCACCAAATAAAATTTACCTAATTTTTATGATTAACTTAATCAATATATGCATAATAACCAAATTCAAAGAGATTGCTACAAATAAATTATGTATAATTACCTTGGGGAATGGCGAGTCCATTCTTCTTTATTAAAGCATCATTTAAAATCTTTGCGTCATGAGAAGACCCTTCCCACCCACTCAACACATATATAAATTCTAAATTGAGATAATACTCATTTACGATTACGATAAGCACTCACATCCTGCCCTTTATCACTCATGGAATATGTGTACCATCCATAGCTCCAATGCAATCTTAAAACAAGTTCGCTATTTTATGTTGTAATTATAATCTTGAGTAATATATATGTATGCATATATATAAAAAATAAAAAATAAAAATCATTTTTACCTTAAGATAAGGATAAAATCGTGTACTTTCTTTTATTTTAGGTTGGGTTGTTCTCGAGGGGATGTCCATCATCAGCGCCGATAAGGTATTCAAGGCCCTCAATATTCAATTGAAGTTTGAGCTCACCGTCCAACGAGATCGACGAAATGTATCATGAACGACGGCGTACCGAGAATTTTGACCAACAATAAGTAAGAATGTGCCAAACATTTCTTCAACAAAGATAAAGCATGTATCTTGTACATGCGTTCTTTCTCTAATTATATGGCATAGTTTTTGAAACACAGATGGATACATTCGATATTCTTGACGGAAGTCTTCAGGATCATCCATTAGTACTCTATATATATAAGTGTTCCCAAATCTCGTAATTGGTCTACGAGGTATTGGTTTTTCACTTTGAGTTATGATTTCCATCGATTCCATTATCATCTTTAGCAAATTATATGATGCTAAGAAATAATCAAAATAATGGATAAATCTTCATCTTCTTCATCGCTTTCGCTTCCCATTTCATATTCATCATCACTACTTTCTTTTTCTTGGCTTTCTCCATCAGTTTCTTCATTGCTTTCTTCTATCATCCAATCTTCCCCATCGAATATTTCTTCAAGATTGGACTTCTCCATGCCTAAGAAAATAAAAGAAACAATACAAACTATAAACATTATAATAAGATAACAACAAATAGATATAAATATAAATAATGAAACTAAAAACAAGCAAATAAAGAACATATAACTTAATAATTAATTAAAAATGGAGTTCTCAAAGCAGAAATATCCAAAGAAAAAAACAAAGTGAAATGAACAAAACTCGTGCCAACCAATTATTCTGTCAAACACTTAGATGATAAACACTCGCAAAAGATATAACTCTTACCCTACATAGATAATAAAATAACATTCACTTGTTTAACTTAGAACGAATCCAGTCATTTCGATCATTTGCAGACAAGTAAATGAACATCTTTTTTTTGCTTTTGGTGTTCAACATCTCTACCGTTTGAAAACGTTCATCCGTAGTAAGATCTGGTATTTCCATAATATCCGCATATACACTGTCACTAACACATTGCTTCTTCTTTTGCTCTCTAATTTTCTCCATCTTTTCCATTCGCCTATCAACAGCCTTTTCTTATATGATGGAACGAAGTGCATCTATATGAGAATCAATGGAAGTAACCCCAATATAAACATTGCCCATAAGTTCATCTTTGATATCAGTTGCTGGTGTAGTAGAGTCAGGTTCATTCCGCGGTCTTTTCTTTGGACCTGAGTTTTTAAATTTGGTTCGCACAGTTTGTTTTTGGTAAGATGGGACTGTACCATTTCATAGCACCTTTATAGTTTTCGTGTGTCTTATTGCAGTTACATTTCTGGTTTAGAACCGGTAAAATATTAGTCCCAATGGTTCTATTGCTAAATGAACCATTCTTATCCTTCCATCCACGTTTTGTTGCATCAACCAACAGACTTAGAAGTACTTCCCTCTCTTGGTTTGTCCAAGAAGAGTAACCAGTCTTTCCTTTATTACCATTAGCATCACCTTGGCTTTAAGGACCATTCTATTACGGTAATTTAAAAAACATTATCATATAGTATACATGTGTATATAACTAATATCAGTGAAGTTCACATATACAAAAACTCTAACAATAACAATAAAAAAAACACTTGATTGAGCTGGACAAGGAAAACATATTCAGAACTTACTTGGTACTTTGTGAAAGGCTTGTAAAGCCGATGTCTTTATGGAAGGCATGTAAGAACAAGCAAACTTTTAAATATTTGAGAACATCAACAGAATTCAAAGACCAAGAGAATGATAATCAACTAATAAGAACATACCTTCAAAAATCAGAAGAACAATTCAATTGCATGTTTTACTTTGAGATAGTATATGTATATATAGATGAAAGATCATAAGTCTGAAAAGGAAACCAAAAAGTATATTAAAAAATCTGCATGAGAATTTTTATAATTTTTGTGTATAGGTTAGATCTTAGCATAATATGGAATAAAAAATAACTTATGTGCAGTAACTAATCTTGCATATCATATTCAGAATCTTGCATATCATGTCCAAAGTCTTGCATATCATATCCAAAATCTTACATATCAATTATCTCATAATCATTAAAATGGAAATAAAAAGGAATATTTTGCAAATATCTTTTCATAATATGTTTGCTCTTTTGAGCCTGATTTGGCCTGTGTACCCTGTATATGTAATTCTACCCTACGAAAGGGTACCTTTTACTGCAGCCAAACATGCCTAAAACCTTCAAAGGAGAAACATGATATGGATTGGAAAACCCTACTATGGGATTGTGAGAATTAGTGTTTTGTCTCCAAAAACAAGACCAACTACTCTCACCTTTTCATAGCTTTTGAACTTGCAAATAAGTGCATGAGCCTTCATTAGACCCATTCCTGGTAGTGACTGCAGATAGTCACAACCACTTAAGATGCACATCTCAAGAACCATATGTTGAGTGAATCCACTCAAATTCATCTCCTTACTCTTTTGTAGCAGGGAAGATTAAAACTGAAAACCTTGCCCAAATTTGTCCATTTTGAAGATAATCTAATAGTAAACATAACAAAACATATAAATAACAACACGAAATCAAAACATAGGATACAGAACAATTGGCAAGAGGGTATTATTTCAAATATTCGATTATATTTTAGGATGCATTCTTAGGGTATTCTTAGGGTGTACTTGGGCCTGATGAGAATGAGATTAAATCTGTATTTTTTGTGATGCATTCTTAGGGTGTACTTGGGCCTGATGGGTTCCCTCCAGGTTTTTATCAACATCATTGGATCTTTTAGGTTCATATATTATCCAATGGGTTCAAAATGTGTTTAAAACAAAAAAACTTGATTCTTCTATTAATCATAGTTACAGTATATTTTTTTGATTCCTAAAATACAAATACTTGTTTCTTCTGTCGATGTTCGTCCTATGAGTCTTAGTAACGCACTGTATTAAATTGTTGCAAAAATAATAGCTAATTGTCTTAAACCTTTTCTTGACCTTCTTGTTTCTCAAAATTAGTCTGATGTTATTCCAAAACGATAAATCACTAATAATGTAGTTGTAGCTCATGAAGTTTTAGATACTATGAAAACTAGTAAAAGGAAAGTTGGTCATATGGCTATAAAATTGGACTTATCTAGAGCATTTGATTGTATAGAATGGAATTATATTATTCATATTTTTCAACTTACGGGTTTTTCTAGAGAATTTTATGATTTAATTATATGTGTACATCCATTGTTTCGTATGTTATACTTGTTAATGGTACACATGGTGATACTTTGCTTCCATCTAGAGGCTTACGTCGGGGTGACCCTTTATCCCCTTCTACTTTCATATTATGTATGAAAGCTCTTTCTAAATTACTATTACATGTTGAGCAAAACCAATCAATCTCTGGTATCAAAGTAACTTTGAATAGTCCATTTGTTTCTCATTTGTTCTTTGTTGATGATGCTTTTATTTTTACTCATGCTAGTATTAAACAAGCACAACATCTTTTAGAAATTTTTTAAAAAAATAGTGATTCTTCTGGATAAACAATTAATTATTAGAAATCTGGGATTTATTTTAGTAAAAAAGTTCATAATAAACATTGTAAGTTTTTAGCTGGAATTTTAAAAATAGGAAGAATTACGAAAATTGACACTTATTTAGGTACACTTCTTATCTTTCACATAGCAAAAAATTTTAATTATCAAAATATGTTAGATCGAGTTTATCAAAGGATTCAAGGTTAGAAGGCTATATTACTTTTGCAATATGATATAACCATTCTAATTATTTTTGTGGCAAGTGTTATGCCAATGTATCAGATGATGTGCTTTGCTTTATCTACTAAAACCTTAAATAAGACTAATGTTCTTCAACGTGATTTCTTGTGGCAACGCAAATAAGGTAGTAAAGGAAATTACATCAAACCTGTATACGTACTAATGAAACAAACGGTGGTTTAGGTTTTAAAAACCCACATAAATTTAATCTTGCACTGCTTACTAAATTATCTTGGAGGTTGATTCATAATCCACAACAACTCTAGTGTCGTATACTTAATCAGAATCCCTCTATGAAAGTGGCTTGGTATACTATCTGGCATATTAACACAATTCCTCGAGTAAAATATTTTATTTGGAAATTTTTAGTTGGTTGTTTAGCAGTAAAACAAGTTCTTGGCCGATTTAATCATATGGATGTTAACTGCCCTCTATGTAAACATGTTTTAGTTGAATCTATTGATCATTTATTCATTCATTGTCCTTTCTCGAAAGCAATTTGGAGAGGTCTTTCATTAAGTCATCTATTTATCCAGCTAGAAACTAGTCTTTTAATAACTGGTGTGCTCATTGGCTCTTGGATAAACATAATCGTGTTATCATAGCTTATGTATTATGGTTCATATAGAAATTCAGATGTAAGGTAGTTTTTCAAAGTATATAACCAAATCTTATAACTCTGCTCAAAACTTTGTTTAAATATATTTCTAATTTATTACCTAAGAATACTGGTTTCTCTGTTGATCCAATTATTTCTCGTCGTGAGAGTTGGCATCCAGGTTACTGTCAATTTCTTAGCTCTTCTTCCAAATTTTGATATAAATACAACTTATATATTCTTTGATGCAACATTTTATAAACACTTAAACAAATTTTCTTATGCCTTAGTTCAGTTTAGCATACTAGGTTTAGTTTGTGACTTTGTAAGAGGAAATGGATGGTTCTCCAGTGCATTGGAGGCAGAAATCACGAGCTTGTAGAACAACCACAGATTGGGCCAGACAACTCGGAGGTGGATCAGATATTTTATATAATGATAATCAGAAGGTGATAAAGACAATGCAACAAGAAATTTTGCTATTTATTGGAGATCACTATTTTTTTTGCTCCAATCTAAGCTTTTCAGTCAACATTTTGCTACAGTTTCTATTAAATATGTGAATAGGTCTTGTAATGGTTTAGCAGACATTACAGCTAAATTTTGCATTAAGAAGGATCGGTTTTTCTTTAGTTCAGTGAATATGAGTTTTGCTAAAAAATAAGACTGGTTGTCTAATATATGTAATAACAACTGTTTTTATATAATTTCTTGTTCATTTTAATATATATATATACATCCTCTTTATCAAAAAAATAAAATAAAAATAATAATCGACTGACAAGGGTAGGCAGGTGCCTTCCAAGTCTAATTTCTTTTTGTTATGGGCTCCAAAGCCCATTTTAACATATTTACCTATCCTGAAAATTCAGCAATTCTCTTTACCTTTGTATAGATAAATTTCTAGTTCCGCCCTGCACCTTCCGGTAGGATGTGGAGTTGCCCCACTTACTAATTAGCTTTTATATTTATGTATGTGTATATTTGGGGCAAATTTCTATAGATTTGCTGTTTTTTTATGCTACGCCCGCCCATCGTGAGAACTTTTATCTTTTCCCAATTTTGGCTCTGCTACTGCCTCGGAATACTATTCATAGTCTTGATTCTTGAACGAAAGTAAAGAGAAGAAAAATGAAAAGTCAAGATCAAACAGGGTATAACCTTATTGATGAGTATTACTGGATGCCCATTTAGTGATGGAATTACTGTTATAGACTCAGTCAGAGTGTTTTGACTTGACCTGGTCTATCTGAATTGACTATGTCTTTGTGTTAAGACATTGGTATAAATACCAATCATTAGTGTTAAAAACATTGTATTAGAAAACCAAGACTAATGATATCATCTTCTCCAAAAATTTCTCTTTCTGATTTTATCAAAATTATCATGGTATCAGAGCATGGTTTTTCATCCAGAATCAAAATCAGTGAAACAAAAAGTTGACAGACATCATTTTGTTTAGAATCTTTCAAATACATCAGATTCAAACATTCTCCAATATTCTTCAATATATCTCTTCTCAGATCTTTAATCTTTGTGAATCTGTTTCCACATTTGTCAACAACATTTTCTTCATCAACATTTTTCTTAATCAATATTTTCTTGATCGAAAATTTAAGAATCATCTAACATCAAATCATCAAACAGTTTTTACATACCTGTTACTAGAAGCATAGCTAATCGATCAGATCCTTGGGGTACAAATTCAAATGAAACTGCACAGAACTAGAATTCACATCCAATTTCTCTCTTCCATTTACTAATATCTCAAACTTTATTTCGATTAAACTTGATTCTACAAATTATTTGTTAAGGAAAGATCAGTTTGAATCAATTCTTATTTCAACAGATTTATATGGTTATGTTAATGGTGAAATTCAAGAACCACCAACAGAAATTCTAACAAACGGATTTCCAGTGACAAATCCAAGATGGATTGATTGGCGTAAACTTGATAGAATTGTGGTAAGATTTTTAAAAGCAACATTAACATCAATTGTCTCTAGTGATGTTCTAGGTCTATCATCTGCCAGAGAGATTTGGTTGTTTCTTGAAACAATATTTAAGCAAAAATTTGCTGCTATAAGAGGTATGTTACGTAATCAACTTCAGAATATTCATAGGGGTACTCAATCAATTACTCTTTATCTGCATCAAATCAAAATGATTACTGATTCTTTGTCTGCAATTGGAGAAAAGGTGAGTGAGGCTGATCTGACTATGCATATCTTGAATGGCTTAGGTAGAGAATATGACAACTTTGTTGTCTCTGCTTATAACAGAGAATCTTTATTTATTTTCTCTGAACATAAAGCTAGATTTCTAAATCATGAGCAATGGCTAGATGATCAACAACAAGAAATGACAGCAAAGTTTGATTCTCAAGAGTCAACATCATTTTACACTAGAAATGTTGCCTCTGGTGCAAGATTTTGGATCTAGTTCTGGTATAAATAATTCTAGAAGATTCAAGAATTCAAGAAATGCTTCAAGGTTTTATAACAATGGATCAAAAACTGGATTTACTTCTGGTTCAGTGTCAATTCTTGGTTCTGGTGGAACTAGAAGACCACAGAATGACTATTCAACTGTGGAATGTCAAATTTGCAGGTAAATGGGACACTATGCTAGTAGGTGTTTCATTAGATATGCTCCTCTAAAGAATGTAGGATCTTCTGTTGCTGCTGCCAATGTTGCTGAGATGGAAAATGCTTTCTCATCTTTTAATGTTAATGCTTATGACACTAGTGAGTACTCAACACCAACAACTTGGTTGTCTGACAGTGGAGATTCTTCTCACATGACTGGTGATGCATCTTTGCTTCAACATCCTTCTTCTTATGCTAACAAGGAGAAGGTCATGGTAGAAAATGGTAAGACACAGCCCATAACCTTAACTGGAACTTCCTTTGTGCAAACACAACAAACTAGTTTTAGTTTAAACATTGTGTTACTAGTTCCAGAACTCAAGCATAATCTTTTGTCTGTTGCTAAGTTTACCAAGGACAATTGTTGTTATTTTGTGTTTCATCCATATGGTTATGAGATAAGAAACATGCTTGATAATACTTTGTTGGATCATGGTGCTGTTTTTAATAATCTGTATCCCATCCAGCATTTGTCTTCTATTCCGTCACTAAATCATTCTTCATTTGTTTCCACAACTGTGGCTTATGCTACTTCCTTGTGGAATGCTAGATTAGGCCATGCTTCCTCATATATTTTGCATCACTTACCAAAACACAAACAAATCCACACACTGTCATCCCTGCCAACTTGCCAAGAGTAAAAGATTGTTATTTTCTCTTTCTGCTACTCATGCAATCCAACCATTATATCTAATTCACTGTGATGTACGGGGACCTGCACATGTATCATCTTTAGCTGGATTCAGATACTATAATGTTTTTATAGATGATTAGCAGATTTCACTGGATTTATCCAATGGTTTTCAAGATAGATGTTCTATCCTGTTTTACACATTTTAAAAGTTTAACAGAAAATTTGTTTTCAACTAAAGTGAAGTTCTTTCAAGTTGATGGTGCTACTGAGCTTGTGATGGGTCAATTTAAGCTTTTTCTTGACTCAAATGGGATCTCAGTTAGGATATTTTGTCCAAATACACCATAACAGAATGGCCTAGATGAGAGAAAGCATAGGCACATTACTGAAATGGGTAACACTCTCTTATTTCATGCTTCTTGTCCCAAATAATTCTGGTATGATGCTTTTCAAACAGCAACTTATCTTATCAATAGGACTTCATCCAAAATTTTGGCATACAAATCTCCTTATGAAGTTCTTTTTCATTCAATACCAGATTACAAATGGTTAAAAAAAATTGGCTCTACATGCTACCCATTCTTAGGAAGTTCCAGAGTTGACAAACTCTCTCCTAAGTCAGTTATGTGTGTTTTTATTGGCTATAGTTCTATGCATAAGGGTTACAAATGCTATAACCCAATTTCTAAAAAGACTTATATTTCTAGACATGTTGTCTTTGATGAATTCAAATTCTACTTTACCTCAAATGTTTCTCCAGATTCTGTAGCTTCAGTTCAGTCATCTTCTGAAGTTGCACAAATTCCTTCTGCACCTGACTCTGTTTCAATTCCTACTAGTACTGTTATTACTAGATCTAAGCAGGGAATTTCTAAGCCCAAATTGTATCCTGACCATGTTGTTCATCTCACTGTTAGGCATCCCATACCTATTGCTTCCACATCCTTATTAACAACCACTTCTGAGTCTAAAAGTTTCAAGACTGCTTCTAAAATTCCACACTGGATATCTTATATGAAGGAAGAGGTTGATGCATTAGTACAGCAGGAGACATGGGATTATGTTCCACCAGAGCCCTGGATGAACATATTGGGTTGCAAGTGGGTTTATAGGATGAAGTTGCATGCATATGGATCTGTTGACAGGTATAAGTCTAGATTAGTGGCTCAGGGTTATACTCAACTAGAGGGTGTTGATTTTAGGGACACTTTTAGCCGAGTAGTTAAGTTCTCTACTGTCAGAACTGTCCTTACAATTGCTTTAACTAAACAATGGTTTGTTAAGCAATTAGATGTCTCCAGTGCATTCTTGCATGGCCATCTAGATGACACTGTATATATCGCACAACCTCAAGGATTTATACATCCTGATTATCCCTCCTATGTATGCAAGCTGAAGAAAAGTCTTTATGGATTGAAGCAAGCACCAAGAGCATGGTTTCATACTTTTAGCTCTTTTCTGCTATTTTATGGCTTCAAGAAGTCTGTGTCAACACTTCTATGCTTATTTATACTCATGATACTGACATGTTAGTTCTTTTAGTGTATGTTGATGATATTTTGATAACTGGTAGTTCTGATAGTCTGATAAATATTGTGATAAAAACCTTGGGGAATAGATTTTCTTTGAGGGAGTTAGGTAATTTGTCATATTTTTTGGGCATTGAGGCTACAAAACCTACTTCTGACACTATGTTCTTACACAGAAGAAATATACTTTGGATCTTTTGACTAAGGCACAAATGTTGACTTGCAAACCTTGCACAACACCTGTGGACAAGGCTAACATAGTCTCTATTACTGATGGGACTTTATTGAGTGATGCAACAGAATATAGGAATATAGTAGGTAGTTTACAGTATCTGACATTAACTAGACCAGATATCTGCTTTGTTGTCTCTTATGTATCACAGTTTATGCATGCTCCATCAGATACTCATATGCTTTTGGTTAAGAGGATATCAGATACCTGAAGGGAAGTTTGGGTTCAGGAATCTATCTTAGATCTGGTGATTTGCAATGTTTACAAGCATATATTGACTCAGACTGGGCTGGATGCCCTGATACCAGAAGATCCACTTCTGGTTATGTTGTTCTTTTGGGTAGTTCTGTTATTGCTTGGTCATCTAAGAACCAACCAATTGTTTCCAAATCTTCTGCTGAGGCAGAATAAAAGTGTTTGACAGTGGTTGCGTTTTTCAATCTTCTCCAAGTTGTTACTGCTACTATTTGACTGTTCATTCACATCATTTGTTGCTGATACTTCAGTTAAATAAAAGCTTCAAACTGTTTCAGTGTGTTTGTGTAGCTTACACCCTTCCTCAGTTTGAGGGGGTCTGTTATAGACTCAGTCAGAGTGTTTTGACTTGACTTGGTCTATCTCTATTGACTATGTCTTTGTGTTAAGACATTGGTATAAATACCAATCATTAGTGTTAAAAGTATTGTATTAGAAAACCAAGATTAATAATATCATCTTCTCCGACATTTTCTCTTTTTGATTTTATCAAAATTATCAATTACTAGTCAAATATTTTAATGTTAATTAATCATGGGTAGTTAAGTATGACCTATTAAAATCTTGATTGGTTCTCAGGGTATCACACTTTTGATCAACAAGAAATCTTTTCTCATAAAAACAAAAAAACAAACCCTAGCCCAATACAAACATCACAACACTTATGTGATAATGATATTTTGACTTATCTCGCTTCATTCCATTTGCCAGCAAAACTGTTATTCTTTTCTCATTTTGAAAAGAATAGACTAATGCCTTAGGTTTTGTTATAAACAAATGTACATTCATGCAATTAGCGTATAGGAATCAACAAAAAGTCGTCGGTAAGAAGCATCATCAAGGAAAGGAAAAGATAAAATCTTGACAAGACATTCGAGCAGAACTCACCAGTACCACCATTTACAAACAACTTTCAATTCACTAGTTAAAGAATTTCATGCAAAAGATTCATTTTTCAAGGATTATGGATTGAACTTCACTTTTGACCCTAATTTGATTTCAGTATTGGTTTTCATGGTTTCGATATCATTTGTCTGCAACATAATATTAAGGCTCTTAGACCGACTCTCATGGAGCTTCCCAGGCTCTTCCCAACTCTCAGTCCAAATTAGTTTGGGAAACTACCGGAGGCGAAGGCTATTTTCTATTGGTGTAATAGATGGATAACTATTAATCTATTATCCAGTTTTAAAAAAACAGACATTGATTATTCGGTCCTAGAAAAAAGGATAATCCATTATTGGTTTGACCAGTCAACTATGGTTAAACGGAAGGTAATTGCTAAAAGGTCAAATAAATGTTTTTAAAAACAGGCATTTGGCAGAACCAGGTTTTAGTATAAAAGAAGCTAATTTTTTTATAAATTGGGTAAATTATACTCCGAAAATTTAAGAAATGTGGAGCTAAACTCTAAATTTAAGAAATGTGGAGACTAACCTCTAAAATTTTAAGGACTAAACATGAAATGTAAAGAAAATGAGTAGGGGCTCTTAGGAATTTCGGAGGGGCTAAAGCCAGATCTAGCCCACCCCTGGTTCCGCTGAACTGGTCGATTGCAGTTTCAAGCAATCAAGCTTGTGCAGACTCTGCTAGCAACCCACATTACTTTCACTAAGTCTGCTGTTACTGCAATCAAGCTTGTGGCAGACTCTGCTACCAACCCCCATAACTTTCTCTAAGTTCGCTGTTAGCCATATAGACACCCCAATCATCAACTGCATCTAACGAGAACATCAATCATTTTTATCCATGATTCTAAGTTTCTCTGAATACAAGAACCTGTCATCGAACTTTGATTTACATACATGATTCTAAGTTTCTCTGAACATGAGAACATGTCATCAGACTTTGATTTATATAATCAAACTTTGATTTATATAATCAAACTTCGATTTATATACATGATCCTAAGTTTTTTTTTGACTACCAGACATGTCATCGAACTTAGCAAACAGTTCGCATGAAGTCGTGGATATGACTAGTAACTGAATGCCATCTCTGCTCAGGTAAACATGACCAGCCATGGTCAACTCCAACGGACACAACTTCTCTCATATTAGACTCCCATAAGAAAACTAATAAAATTAACTCATTGAAGACAGATAATAAAGTTCATACAAGATGTCTCAAAGATAAAGTGAAATGCAATAATCTGCACAATGACAGCAAATCCACCATAATGGAGCAAACAATAGGTCAGCATCGAAGCCTTTCAGCTAACCGTAACACAATAAAAACCATAAATGTGTGGCTTACTAATGGCGAAAAAACTTAATATTTCTTCTTTGGATATTCTTCACTGGTAAAAGACTAAAGAGCATAGAAACATAAAGAAGAATCAGATGACACAAACTAGATGAGTTTTAGGCACAAACATGCATCAAATTTGTGCAGATCCTAAAGAACTAATGTGCCAAAATGGAAGCGCAACAAACAATTCAACACACAACCCTGAAATTGTTTAATCAAGTGTTGAGACAATTCAGATATATCAGGAAACACCATTCTGGAAATCCCAAACCAATCTATCATTTTTCACTAATCTGAATTGGTCACTATAATTCATGTAACACTTCTTATATCTAACCATGTATGCAAGACACACACACACACACACAGACACACACACACACACACACACACACACACACACACATATATATATATATATATATACAGGCTGCAGTCTTCACATAGAGTGGCAAGTCTAAGAAATCTATTAAAGCTAACTCCGCTTTCTCAAAGACAAGACCTCTTGTAACCAATAAAACTCAGCAGTGTCCGCTCTCCTGTCAATGAGGCATAATTGCTAATAGGACTGCATAATCCTCTCATCCCTTCTCTTACTCATGGACACAAAAGACAACTCCCTCTTACTAAAAGTAATAATGTATGCGATGCAGAGAAATCGATACATACAAAGAGCACATAATAGCGTGAGACCTAACTGGTAACCAATAGAGGCATAGAGTGGAAACATTTAACTAGCACAAATGGTAGTAACACTTCATACACTAGCGTACGGTCAAAATAACTGACAACAATTTGAGCAGAAACCCTCACCAGCACAATAAAGCAAAGAACCTCCTTATTTATCTAATTTTTCTCAGCAAAATGCCATAGAAGTTTAAGGACTTAATATAAATCCAAAATTCCCTACTTCACCTTTGGAATTCGTTTCCATTGTAAGTGTAAAGACATGAACTGCTAAAACTACTGACTATAATAGTAACCAATGAAGTTTTTGGTGAACTAACGTGTCAACCTAAATTAAGAAGTGCGCAAAACTTGCTCAAGTTTAAGCCTTGGTTTCCACATTGATGGGTTTCTGAAAGCAATCCGATGATTACACAAATACAATCAAAACCACAAATTATCCAATTTAAACCCTAATATTTTATATCATGCTGATAAACCCTAAGATTTCATAGCCAACGATCCAGCGTAAATTACCAAAATTAAGCATTAAATTTAAACCAGTTCCATGATTATCCATTACAGTCTTAACCATAAAAGCATAAATCCCAAATATAAAACCTTCAAAATTTAATACCATTAAAAAACAGCCCCTAATTCACCACAAGTTCAGAACAAAAGAACTTACAGAGGGAGAAGCTGAGCAAAATCTATTACCTCTTAAACATATCATCAGGAACAACTTTAAGTTGTCCTCTATTCTTGCTCTTAGAGATCTTCTTCAAAGTCTTTGGATTAGTAATCTTCTGAATTTTAGTACCGCTCTTTAATATATTCTCTTGTTTCTTCTTCTCCCTTTCTTCTCTTTTCTTTCTCTTATCAATCTTATTATTCTTAATCTCTTCTTTCAATTCATCAACTCTTGCTTTAAATGCTGTTTTAATCTCTTTTTCTTTCATCCTCTGATCAAATGTTCTTGGATTCACTTTGATATTCATAGCTGATGCCCTTTTAGTTCTTGGTTGTTTCCATTTACGACCTGATACTCTTCCTGCTATTACTCCATCGTAGGTTGGTTTACCTTCGGATGATGAGATTGCAGTGCGCTTTGCTGATGGTTCAACTTCATCAACATCCATTGATGTGTTGGTAAAGGTTAATTCGAGTTCTTCTTCATCTGATCTCTTTCTTTTGTTTCTAGTCCCGCCGAGGCCTTCGTCTAAGCGCCGGAAATCAATAGTACAGGCCATCGCTACAGAGAGGTAGAGATTCTAGAGAAGATGAGGGAAGACGAAAAGGCAGGAGGAAGAGTTGAGGTTTATAGGAGTTAGTGATTTAGGGCACGATTATTATGGGTTCACTTTTATAAATGGGCCTGTCCGTTAGTTGTTGAACTTTGATTTGCGATTTTTTTTTGGGGACTAACCCATTTTTAAGGGGATCTTTATCTACTTAGACCACTGTCCTATAAAATTAAGGGGTATCCTAATATGATAAAATGACTAAATTTTCTTTTATTAAACTGGTATTAAACCTTAACCGTAATGATATATAAACCTAAATCTAAATATAAACTTAATTTTATTATCAAAATTAGATATTTTTTTCCATCTTTTTCTCATTTTTAACCTAATTTAGTAATCACATTAAGAACTTGTTCAAATGGCTAAACCGAACCATGGTCTTGCCAGGATTGCTAAAGAACCGATTGATGAAGTGGCTCAAGAACTTGTACCACAAAATGAAGAAAAATCGGCTGTTGATAATGGAGGCAAAATCGAGAGTCAAAAGAAAGAAACAAAGGCTGAATCTTCCAGTTGTAACGTTAGAAGGTAATATCAGAAAAACTCATTCATTTATATGCATTTTTTGATTGTCATTTCAAATAGAAATCATGAAAATTAGTGTTCATTAGGTAATACCAGTGAACAGTTCGGTTAGCATCACCAACCGAACTTTCTGTTAGGAAGAAGACCAAACTCAGTAGTTCGGTTAGATCGATAATATATCTTACTAGCCGAACTTTTTAGTCCCAAATTGGGAACAAAATGTTCAGTGAGACTTTTTTTTTTCATTTTCCGAACATTATTCTGGTTTTGGTAACTTTGGGTTCGTGTTAGCCGAACTTTGTGATTCTTAACCGAACTCGTTGTTTGGTTAACTCGATGAACACCATTGATAGACGGATATTTAAGTTTGTTTATCCATATTAGGCTCCAAGGAAGGTAAAGGCAATGGAAAAGGAAAGGTAAAATGCATAAATGGATGAAACTTTTTCTCCGGATGAGATGGCTGAAATTCTTTCTCGTCCTCTTTTCGATTTACGAAAAGGATTTACTGGGGAAGAAACATATCAAATGATGTTGGATGATACGGATTTTGCATGAGAGATGAACGACTCTAATTCTGAATGGAACAATGCTGACAATCCCCTTAACTGCGTTGAAGTTCCATCTTCGGATGAAGGATCAGAGGCAGAAATGATTCGAATGATGGAGGCTGATCCGGATTTTTATCCTTGACTCTTTTTCAGGGAGAAAGACTTTTCAGGCGTCAACCCATACTACAACGAAGCTGGTGAGTACATAGGTCCAGATGATAAAGATGAAGTTGTTTATGAGCCTAAGAGAAGGAGAAGAAGAAGTGAGTAAAAGTTGCTGATACTAGGACCAAGTCGAGACTAACAAGGAGTGGAAGAATTTTATGAGATCAATGGGATTGATCACTTTGCATATCTATGCTGTGTTTTCTTTCGTTTTTCTCGGATGTTTTAAGTTATTTTAAACAAGTTCTCGGAACAATATGTAGTAAGTGATGAACATGGTATGTTATTTTGTTGTTGGGTTATTTATATGTTGAAACAATGTTATGAAGTTAGATATGAAGTGTATATTCGGTTAGATTTTTTTTTTCATTTGAATTAAACAGTTCAGCTAGGCATAGCAAATTTCGATCCAGCCGAACAATTGGTTCGGTTAAGAAACCAAGTGTTCGGTTGGCATCGTTTAAATTTTTGCAAAAACAAAGAAATCTTCGGTACCTATAAGGAATTGAATTGTTAGCCAAACTATATTTTTCATTTGAATTAAATAGTTCGGCTAGGAATAGAAAATTTCGATCTAGCTGAACATATATGTTAGAGAGAAAATATCTTGTTTTTTTTTTAAAATATATATATTGGGGCATCTCTTTATATAAATGTTTCACTCTTTAACTCATTTTGCACCAACTTTTCTCGTCTTAACTTCAATTTTTTGACACCAATTCTATCGGTTCCTCCAATTTTTAGCATTTTTAGTAACAATGGAACCATTCACTGGTGAGGACGATATAATGCTTGTTAAAGCTTTCATTCCGGCTTACCGTGAAAGGCCTCATGAACGTTCTTCGATGTTTTGGAAGAGAGTCAAAGAATTTCATTTCGAATTAGATGGGAATCCTGAAACCCGTAAATGGTTAGAATTAGCCGAAAGATTCGAAATACTACAATATGCGTTGCGAGAATACATTAGAATACTCCGTTGGATAAAGCGATAACATCGCAAAGCTACCCCTGAAGAGAAAGTGAGTATTTGAACACGTTTATGTTGTGAATGGAGTATCATTGGTTTTACATACTAACTTGTCAATTCTTTCATTTTAGAGTGTTAGATTTCAAACTCTTTGGGGAATACGTCATGGTGGAACTACATTCGAGAACAAGCTATGTTATATATATATATGAAGACATATACCCCAATATTACTTAGACATCTAGAATGGGAATTGAGGTAAAGAGCTATCCATGGAGATTAAAATAGTCGTCATGTAATAGTCCCAACCAAACTTTTTTAGTCTCAGTCGAACTTTTATAGTTTCGAAAAATATAGTCGTTAGGAACATGTAATCTATATATACCCAACTACTAGTTCACGTTTAAAATCACATATTCACTTTAAAATGGCAGTCACTAATGCTAGCTTTACTCTAGATAAAGATTGATCTCTTTGTACAAACTATGTGCTTTTTTATCCAAAGAAGGGTGAAAAACGACGTCAAAATGGTTTAGTTAGTATGAGTTATTGGGGTAGAATTCGTTAGACCTTCTGCACCGAAACAGGTAATCCTCATAACATAATTGTCTGGCGTTATTTTGTAGATTTCAAATTATAAGAAAACAAGTCGAAGAGTTTATAGCTTTAATTCGGGTTGTCAGTCGATATCGACTTAGGGGTGAAACCAATAATAATGTTGTAGTGCGAGCTCGAGAGGAATGGAGAAGATAGAAAGGAAAGAATTTCAAATACGAAGCTCATTATGACATCCTTCGTAAGTTTCTCATAACAAGTATGGGGTGTTGAAGATACTAAAAATGTAAAATCGTTTTTCTATATTTGTAATCTCATTATGACATCCTTGTAATTCAGTGTTAGTAGAATATTTAATGGAAATTTTTTGAAACTCTTGCGTAATGTTCGGCTAGGAAACGCACAATCCAGAGTGATGTTCGGTTAGGGAATAAAATATCAAACATAGCCGAACTTATGACACCAAAATCCCTGGTGAAATCATAAAAGTTCGGATGCCTGCAATAACTAATTTCTAGCCGAACCTTTGACACAAAAAAATCATAATAAATTTACAGAAGTTCGGCTACCTGTAATATTTTATATCTAGCCGAACTTCTGAAACAAGCTGAACCTGGAATTTTTTACAAATTTGGCTAGATTTGAAATAATTATTACCAGTTACCTAAAGGTAGCAGAGGTCGAGTTATTGATGTGAGATGGATCCAGAAAAATGAACATTACTTTAGACTGTGCGTTTCTTATACGAACTTTGTTGTTTCCTAGCCGAACATTAGTTCGGTAAGTCTAAATTCTATTTTTGTAGCCGAATTTCGTGCAAAATAAACACAATTTCTACAAAAATATTCTTTTCATTAAAAATATATGATCTTCAAAGCATATTTAGTTCAATTGCATGTCTCATTCAGTCAATTACAAATGGTTGGGAATTATCTTTTTCCTGATACATTTTCAATGATATCCACATATCCATATTTTCCTCATACAAGTTACACCAAAACTCCTCATATTGTCGGTATTAAATCCTTCCCAATAGCTAGTTTGGCACAATAGAGGAATTGGACATTCAGGTTTTAAACGGAGAACGATAAAATGGTTGCCTCAAACCAATGCAATGAACACTTTTCGATGCAGTTGGACACCTTTCTTTGATTTTGAGGTGGTAGCATTATAACCTATTGAGAAATAATGAACCACACAATTGAATACGTTGGCAATTAAGTACCCACAAATCGGCATACTCATCCAATGATCCCGTGTAATAGGATTGCCTCGTGTAGACGACTCTGATAATTTATAAACTCCAAGTTCACCCCACCATCCAACCCTCCCATCATTGTCTTGTAAAATATGGTTTTTTCTCGTAGTTTTGTCAACAAATTTTTCCTTATATAAGTGATTTCACAACCATTGTATTCCTTGGCACGGTACTGAAACGACCCTAGTTGTCCAACCGCAACGTGAAAACCACAATTGTCATCTCCAGGGACGTCGACGGTAGATATGACATACTCATGAATGATTTGAGGTAGTCCTTGCAAGTACGCCATATCAATAAATGTTCGCTTTAGCTTCAAGTATCGAATAGGTGGTTCTCTTGATGGCGTTGGAAACATCAGATCTTTTTAATCACATCACGTTCACTTGGTTCGGCTTTTTCCTCACTACTCCGACCTCGTTTGTTTGATTCTTCGGCGCATATTGCCACAGTGTACTCGTGACTCGATGGATCTCTATGATTAGCGTGTATGTCACCATGCTTCTTAGCCAAAATCTTAGCATACTTCCTCTCTTGTTTCTTGTTTCTTTGGTGTTTGGCCTACCTTTGGGCTTGGACTTTTCCGGTTCGTAAACATTCTCCATAGTGTGTGGATAAATGATCATCCTCATGTCATCCAAAAATATTTGTCGTTGGATTTTGTTCATGTTGCGGTACATCTCGAGTACAGTTCTTTCTAACTCGATTTCCCCAAACTCTTCTCAGAGCTCTTCCGTGGAGGGTTAAAAGTTGTTTCCAAAATGGATCAATATCGTCTAAAGGAATGACACCATATTCATAGTTCACTATAATATAGTGACAAGGTAATCCCATCGACTTCTTCATGTTACAAACACACTCCTCGTCCGTCTTGATGTCCCAATCCTTAATCAAATCGACTTCTACCATCAACTTCTTAATACACGCATAAAACACGTTATAATGGATTCCGTTGAGCAACGAAAGATCAACCCATCAGTCTTGAAGACAAGGATCTTTTGGAACTTCTCTTTGATCCTATACATGTCGCGAGTGAAGTAATTTTCCATAGAATCAAGCACCGACACAAAATTATCAACACGTCCAAAAAGATTCTTCTTCAACTGGTGGTGAGTCGACTCTGCCAAACTCGTCGCTTGATTGCCCAAGTATTTGTGTTGGTTGGTAAAGGCATAAACAAACCTCTCTTTGTGCGGTTCCAACCATTGCCTCAACAAATACGGTATCATATCCGGGTACTCAGGGCTAGTCCAATGCCCGATAAACGTCGCAAGATTTTGATTGTAATCATCCTCAGTAAGAGACCAAGTCAATGCGTCCCATTCACTGGAGAAACAAGCCCATTTGGCTTCATTTAATTTGTATTGTTAATCAAATTCCTCCTTGGCTTTGGCTTGTTCATTTTCCGGTAGTTTCTTTATCTCATCATAACCTCTCTTCTTTGGTGGTAGAATTTGAGGCTTGCACATATCCATCACACTACACCATATGCAGAACATACATAAAAGATTATGTGCTAACGGGAAAACTACCTTTATTCCATTCATTAACGCGACTTCGTTATCGGTGACTATAACTCCAGGAATATCATCACTTCGGAAGGTTGACCTCACTTGTTGCAGCGCCCAAGTTTAACTAGGCTCTTGTTCATCCTTCAAGAAACAAAAATCCACGCTAAACGGTGACTTGGTCGACGTGCTCTCAACAACATTCAACAATGACATCTCGTACTTATTAGTCTTGTAAGTGCAATCCATTATAAGAACTTAGTAAAAACATTGCGCTAATTGAACACACATCGGATCCGCAGTAAAGAGATGTGTTATTTCTCCATCCGGACCTGCTTGCTTTTGAACGGAGTAGTTTTTCTATTATGCCATATAAAACAATCGTTGCATTACCTTCCTATCTCTCCATTCCTTCTTTTTCAACGTCTCGTTTGCATTGTAAATGGTGGACAAAGAGGAGAGGTTATCTTGTTTAGTGGTGTGAAGCATAGTAATCATTGGAATACGCATTTTCCTCATCTTAGCTAGTTTCTCCATTTCAAGAGGGGAGAGCCTTGCTGCGACTGAATGTCCTTCAAGATGTCCAAGACGTTTGTGGTTATGTCTACCTTCCGCAACTTTGAGTAGAACCTATTTCCCCAATTTTTTGTTGAAATTAAACACAAGCTTGAACGACAATTGGTCTTCTTTGAGATAGTTACATTCTTCCTCCTGGTCTTTCTAATATACACATAACCCTTCTTCTTGTGGCTTTCGGGCTTACGACTTCTCTCACAAACCATTTCAAAGCGGGTTTTGTTAGATTGTCCATTCAAAACCAATACACACATATCCCGCTTTGTGTTTTCTAGCCCAACTATTTGCTTCATCGGGATTATCCAATGTCTATACTAAGCAAAATACAAAGTTAAAAACTTGACAATTTTCATTCAACCAGTTAAGTACACATAAATTGGTAACCTACCAAGTCATTCGCATAATGATGCGATGTATCATCATACATAATATCAACAGGAGTAGGTTGATCATCTATAGGTACAGGCTCCAATTGGACCTACAAAATATATGACAATATTAGTTGCAACAAAAAAATACTACAAAGTTTGGCTACGTATATATCTACATGTCTAATCGAACACACTAGTTTGGAAAAGTCGATAAATCCTATATGAACCGAACATTTGTGTTCATCTAGGCCCTTTACTACCATATACTGTCGAACTATGTATTTAAAAGTTCCCGCTACTTCTGTAACTAAGAGTTCGACTAAGAAAATGTTGGGCTCGAACTAGCCGAACATTAGGTAGCTGAACTTAGTCTAAGCCTCCATTAACAGAGAGTTCGGCTACCTATGTTCTTCAGTGTTCTAGGCGAACTTATATCGAACTAGCCGAATCTAAGATATAAAATTTGATTTTTTTTTCTCATCAAATTTAAGCCAACCCAAGCAACAAAAACACATTAACGGGTATACCTGAGCATCAAAAGCATTATAATCTTCACATTCTTCGTTGTGATCCTCGTTTATCTCGTAAAAACCCTCATTTTGAGATTGAGATTGGGTTTGGGTAACAAAACATTCACCATCTAACAAATCATCCATCTTTGGATCATTGTGAAGATTAACGAATAGTTTGTTTACTCTACGATTTGAAGGTTCCGATTCCTCTGAGCTTGAACTAGGATCACTCATTTGAATTTAAGAATCACCAAATCTAGGTTTCAAGATTATTTTCCCGAAACTCTTCTTATCATTCTACTTCTCTATCTCAATAATTCTAATTCTCTAACACAAATATTTTATCTCATCTAATATTAACAATTAACTAATTTAACTAACTCTAATTAAGTAAGGGTATTTTGGCTATATCTTAAATTATATGGATGGGTGGGCATGAATTACTTCCTAATGACCTCAGCAAAATGGGGGGATGGTCCCCTCAAATTCTGAGGGGTCCCCAAAAAATCGTTCTTGATTTGGGCAACACCTCAAAATATGATGCATGCAATACCCAAGTAAGCCCAGAATAAACCTATTCGAGGTAAACTTTGGTATCTATTATCTTTAAGGTTAGTTCCAGCCTCTAGGGGTGAGCATTTGAGATCGAATTTACCTATTCGAACCGCACCATCTGTTCTTTTACGGGCAGATTTCCAGCTTGTATACTATTAGTTTTACGTGGATCTGGAATTAAAAATTCGTTGGACATCCACATATGTTAAGTTCAGAGTCATTCATTTTTTAAATGCTTATCTTGTTCACTAATGTTGATATTAGTTACTTAGTTGAGGTACTAGTATATAAATTTCATGATATTATTATCCTATGTATTAGAGATTATATTATTATATATGTTCAACTTTGTTGGGAGGAAGGAAGTATTATATAGAGTTAGAAATGTTATTATTATTAAATAAAATCGATAAGTTTTTTTACTGGTATTTGCTGGGAGTGAGTTCCTTACTAGTATTTGATAGATTAGTAAAGGAAATGTTAGTGAAAATTGTGTGTATTTGAGTTAATATTAGAAATCATTGTAATACAAAAGGGATTCTAAGTCAATTTTATTAATTTTATCTTATATATTTTAAATATTAATTATAAAAGAAATCTATTGGATCATCCACATCCAACCCATCAGATGTTGAATCGGATGTGGATGTCAAAACTAAAATCCGCCATACATTGGAGGATGCAGATGAGGCGAAAACCGGACCAATTCGGACTATGCTCTCCTCTAGTTAGTTCTGTTTTGAACATATTTTTGGGGTTACCTAAATTTTGTAGCGACTAGTGCTGCACACGCTATAGTTCTGTCAAGTTTTTGAAAAAAACAGAATTGTAACCAACAAGATCGGTTTTATTGATCTCAAAACTGGTAGCACCAAGTCGAGTCTGTATAATTTCAAATCGGTCGGTTCTGATAAACTGGCGACACAAAGATATTATCTCATTTTGTTTACCCCGTCGATAGAGGATGAACTGAGGTTTACCTTATCAACCCAAATCAATATACCATTATCAATAAAGTTATTATCCTAATAATCAGGTTTATATTTACAAGTATACTCATTCATTTACTCATCCATAAATGGAGTCGTCATCAATATTGTTCAGTTTCATAAGATGATAAAATCTTGAGTCATTAATAAGGGTAAACCAGGTAATATCAATACACTTAATCTTTTTCTATCGTTTATCAATGTACACTACTATATCATCATCTTCAATCACTCTAATTAGTAACTCCCTAGATCCAGAACTAACTGATTCATCTTACCACGTATTTATAATTTCTCATTAAAAAGTTATGATAAAAACCCATCTTTACTTAAATTGGTTTCATTTATAGTTTCATCACATGTTTTTAATGTACTAAATAATCTCAGTCTTGATGCCAGGATTGCTCTAGATTTGTCTTTTAATTGGATTGAATCCAAAAAACAAAGATAACACAATTTGAAATCGCATTCATGTCTATTAATTATACTTATTGTGATGGATTATTTAGTGATGCCAAGAGTGTTGTAATTTTGATAATTAGGTCGTGTGGTGGCACCACTGGAGAAATGTTATTTATTTTTGACGAGGTAATGAGGATGAATAAAGACAGTAATGACAGAAGGTTTTGGCTTAATCTTAGATGTTATGGTAATTTTTAAATTGAGTTAGCTAAGTTTGCTAAGATTTACGATTATAAACTAAAATGTATGCCCTTATTAATCGGAACCGAAACCAGAACCGAACAAAGATCTACTTTTTTTTATAATCTAAAACCATTATTTACCATTGTATTAATGGTTTGGTTCATTTTTATTATTAAACAGTTCGGTCTGGTATGTTTACTCAATTTACCCGTACCATGTGTAGCCCTAGATGGGACTACTGGCATGAGACAAAATAGAGTTATTATGAAGTAAATCTTATAACCCTTTATCCATATAATTTTTATATGGTTAAATTGTCTTATTTAATTCGGTGTTATGAATTGAATTAGTTGAGTTAATAAAATGGTATTTGTTAGGTTAGTTTAGTGTAGTGAAATTATAGATTAGAGTTTTAACGTTAGAGAATTGGAGTTATAAATTATAACGCATGGTTTTTCATATCGTTATTTTTTTATTTATAAAATCGGTAAGAATATGGATGGATAATTAGTCGATTTTAATAATAATGGATTAGGTTATATTTTCTGACCCAGCCAATGGCTGATGGTGTTTTTCATATGTGAAAAAGACAATCCCAATTGACTAGGTTTTTAGTTATAAGCCGATTGTGGATTGTAATACCCATACCCAGTTTTAATAAAATATTACCCGAAAAAACTAAAATTTGTAGGTGCATAAAGAGTGTAAGTCAATATGTTTATTATTGGCATAATAGGTGTCCCTTATCATGAGAGGTAGTTTGGGGTTATAAGATGTCTAGGTCATTAAAAAAAAACCATATACCTTGTTTCACATGAGAACAACAGACAGATTAGAAGTTGAGAGAAAAGAGCCGTCGGGCGAAAGGGAACAAAGAGTTACAGATAGCTTGATTTGGATTACCATTCTTATTGGTTTTGCTTCTTTTTTCATCTTCATCTAAAGAAAAGATTTTTTTTAATTTATTTTATCAGATTAATTATGCTTATTTATGCATTTTGATTTTCATGATATTTTATAATTTTGCATAAGATAATCAGTGGTTCATCACATATTTGAAATACTAAAATACATGTGTAAGATTTTTATTGTTATGTTTGTAAATAATTCAACCATTGGTTTGATATGAATTTTAGTTATCTTGAAATTGAATATGTCAGGTACATTCGGTTAAATTTTGAGGATTATCTGACTGTGTAAAGGCTCTGACGATGGGACTAACCGCGTTTTGCGAAAATATGAGAATGATAACTTTAGCTCATTGTTTGAGGAGTCTAACCATTAGAATTTTCTCAATTTATTATATGAGCTGTTATCTTACATTATTAACATCTTGTATAAATTTTATGAGGTTCTGACATAAGTAGGTATCCAATTTTTTCTGCAATGTTGACCTCCTCTATAAATTTACACCCCATGATAGGATTAATGAATGTTTTGTATCTCAGATTCCAATTTTTAGATTGTTCTTAAATTTTTATACATGGTATTGTACGTATTTGTCTAGTTTACACGGAAACTTCAAAAGACTACCCGTGTTGCATGTCCATACATTTGGACACGGATACAGAAACAGATAAAAATTAATAAATATTATTTTAGTTCATATTTTTTAAGTTGATCACTCAGCGAATGCATGTTAGCAACTCAAAAAATTTGGGCTGTAAAAAAATCTCCAAGTTGGCAATAGATATATCTTATAAGATAAACATATTATACCCATTCTCGTTTCAACCATATATTTTTGTATGACTTTTTGTAAGTACTATAATCAAATATCTTCAATGTTAAAGTTTCAAATATATAATGAAATTATGATTTTTTTAATTAATTAGAATTGTGTCGTCACTTAAATATTATATTTTTGGATATCCTAAAAATAATTAAAATATTTTTATGTATGCCCCCGTTTCCTCGTATCATGAATTTTTAGAATTGACGTATTCGACATACAGAAATGTCTTCATATCAGATTGTCGTACCAGTTTATGTGTAACCCAAGCCTCTGTGATTTTCTGGGGATTTTTTTTACAAAGATCAGGAAAGTGGAATACCGATAATAACCAGGGGAAGTTGGGTAGTACAACATACAATGTTTATGGTTGTTTTGTTATATTCATTATTTGGTATGTGTTGGTAATTTAGCTATGTCGATTCTGGAATTTGTTGTTTTTTCGAGATCTGATCCACTTCTATGTATTTTTCAAATAAAAGTATGCCGCGTTGGAAATAGTTGAAAATACATGTTGTTTACATTATATGCCGAGATCAGAGCCACTTTTTTGTATATTAGATGGATTGTGCGTCTGGTGGGCAATGATTGTAAGTATTTTTTGTTTATCATTCGCCGAGTTCAGGGCCTCAACTGTGCATTAAACGGCTTGAGTGTCGCGGTGGGCGGTGGTTATACAATGCAGGTTTATGTCTCACATGTGTGGTTTTTTTATGAGATTTTATTATACGAAAGGTTCTTTTTTATGAGACTTTATTATACGATGTTGTTTCATAGCTAATATGATTAAACTTTCATGATACCTATAAGACTTTTATAGTCTTGTTTGTGGGTAAAAATGGATTACTGTGAAAGATGTAAATGTGGGGGTAGGTTGATGCTAGTAAGAGCAAATCATCTCAACGCTTTATGCACTGTGTGGAAGTGCTTTGAGTTCGAGAGATCGATCTGTACGATCCTGGCCTAGACCAAGAAATGGTCGTTCCGGTCTCGGTTCGGTCACAAAAGGAGGAAAAGGGTTGATTTGTAAGGAGGGAAGCGGAGAAGGTATTGAGATCAATTGAATTGAATGCCAGTGGTGGGATGTGTTGAACTGCTTTGAAGATGATTTATCTGTGTTAGAACTGAGAGAAAGATTTTGTATGGTCTTTCTGGGATAAGGATGTCATATCATGTTAATAGGTTGAAGAACCTATTTGTAGCAGTGGTAGTTAACACATTGATCCCGTGTAAGTGGTGCCAGTTGCAAAGAAGTGGAAAAGTATGAAAGTGGAAATCGTGGTGAAACCATCTCCGCTTCATTATGAAGACTTGGTGGTTGCAAAACCACTACTTCATTTATTCCTTCAACTGCCAACACGACTTATATTTACTTTCTTATCATTGGTGCATTGCTGCACCGCACGTGTTGTAGGCCACCAGACCAAAACTCTAGTGAATATCCCCCCATGTGACATAATTGATGTCTCGAGCATGGTT
Organism: Papaver californicum; assembly: GCA_023531435.1. Lineage (NCBI taxonomy): Eukaryota > Viridiplantae > Streptophyta > Magnoliopsida > Ranunculales > Papaveraceae > Papaver > Papaver californicum. The sequence continues at coordinate 3,151,798 of JAJJMC010029784.1, read as the reverse complement.
AAGTCTATTTTATATGCGTGTATCTAATTGTCCAAATTGGTTGACCTAGATAGGTGTTAACTCTAGTATATTGATAAGTCTATCATGTTTCTCAGTGACGAGTCTGGCATGATTTGTATAGACTTTCTGATGAATGAAGCATAAAGTGTCTACTGAGACAAGCAATAATGCTTTGTATACCATAGACATGGAGAGTCTGACAGGCATCGACATTGGTAGTTGTTGCACATCATAGTGTCATCTGAGGCAACAATGATGTTTGAATGATTTTGTTGAATTGATTGACATGGTTCTGATGAGATTACTGGATCAAGCAGAGATCAATATATATATATATATATATATATTTTGATAGGTTTGATGTTTCAAGCATTTGACAGTGATTCATAAGAATATCAAAATGCTAGTGTTAGCAATATTTATAATATATTTAACCTCGATCTATCATGTCGTGAATGGTTTGAATGGCAAAGTATAAAGATTAATATTTAACCATGGTCGCAAGACCAATCAAAGTTTAAATATTGGTAAAAAAAACCAATAAAATATTGATAGGAATCAAATAAATACTGGTAGCAGAACCACTAAAATATTATTAGTTAAATATTAGTAGATAGACCAATGAACTATTGGTATAAGAAGACGATAAACATTGGTAACTAGACCAAAAGAATATTGGTGGACAAACCAATATAAAATAATTAATTAAAATATTGGTAGCAAGAGCAATATTAAAATAATTAGTGTTTAAACCTAATTAAAAAGACACTTGTCAGGCATTAGGTAGCTCAACCTAATATGGTAGAAGGATCAACCAAGGAATGATAGAAGGAGTACCGGCCATTGATAGCAGAGGGAACGACCAGGGGTACAAAGGGACCGACCATGGTGGCAAAGGAGACCGACCAATGGTGTAAGGAGGATCAACCAAGTGGTGGCAGGAGGACTGACCACATGGTAGCAAAAGGACCGGCCATGGTGGTGTACACCCCACCATGGTGGTAGCGGGACCACTCCTAATTATTTTGTATTTTTTTTGGTCCTCCTAGCATATTTTGAATATTTTATGAGAGTTTAATCCTTGTTAAAAGACCTAATTTTGGTGTAAAAATCAAATAGGATTTTGATATAAAAACCAAGATTTAAGAATTATTAAATAATAATATTTTAATATATTAAATGGTGCAAAGACCGGTTGGTAACGGGACCACTTGCTTTGTATATCATATGTTCTTTAAGGAAAAATTTGATAAGAGTTGGTAGAAAGATCAAAAGAGTTTCATAGCCCTAAGAAAAAGAAATAATAATAAAAATAACAATAACAACAAAATAAAATAAAATTTAAAAAAGTGGGGGACCGGCGGCATGGCCGGCCGCCGCTGGTCCCGTATCTTTTCCTTTTTTATATTATTGATTTGTTTTGTTTTATTTTTTGTTTCATTCCTCCACTATGTCTTGATATGCTCTTAAGACCATTACTGTTAGGTACACCCACGTCGTTTTCTCGGGGCTATCCGGTGGTATCCCATATGTCCAAAAGGCAAATATACATCATAAATAGTTTGTTCGCTGAGACTTGTGAAGATTCGTTTTAGACCTAGATTTAAACTACAAAATAAGTAAAAGATTTTAATAATATTGGGAAGAACTGGAACTCAGGATCAAACCAAAATAACTTCTGAATGATTTCTACAATGATTCTGTAACAATTATAGCTCTCTTATTGAATATGTTTCTTTTCCAAATGTAGATTTCTAAAACATTAGCTGTAAATCACAAGCATGGCACATCAAAAGCTCTTAAGTCCCAGCATACACCATCAAACAAAATCACAACTAATTAAGAAAAATCATAAATACATTAAAAATCAATGCAAAAGTCATTCAGAATCAAAAATAGTTATCATTCATTCATGAAATATGGCTTCCTCTATTGTTCCAGTGGTTGGGTTTAGCTCATCATGCTCAAAACACCCTCAAAAGATTGGTGCATGACTCAAAAGTGCTTGAGAAGAAGAAAATAAGCTAAAAATAATAAAACGTGAAATCTGCAACGTTTTCTAGGCGTTACAGATTAACTGTTACAATGAAGAAGCTTGAAGATAAATGTTGCAAAGATAAATGTTGCTGATGGGTTGAAGAAACCGTTGCATCTGAAGATAAACGTTGCAAAGCTGAATTTAAATGTTGTTGTTCAGTTAAAGAAATCGTCTTCGTATCCCTGTTCTTCACGTTCAACAGCAGCAGTTCTTTTTTTTTTTTCATGTTTTCTTCCCGAGCCTCCCACCTGATTTTTCTTCCTCCTCTTTGCTATTTATAGGTTTAGTAAACCCTAACAACTCCTTCTAACTCGATAAGAACCCAAAACACAATCCAAAACAAACTCAAATTCATGTAAATCCGAATCCGAAGAGAAATATATTTTTCGGCCTTTGTTTGATTTTTTTCTAGCTTGTTTCCCACCGTTAAAAGACTTCCAACAACGTGTTTAAACATGTTGTGAATATTATTTCATGTTTGTAAGTCGAGACCACCTTTTGAATCCCTTAAAATTAGGATTCCAACTAACTCAGATAACTTTCTCACGAGAAAGAATTCTTCCTGCCATTTTTCATCTTTTTGAAACAAAAAAGGCAGGTACCCCTATCCAGAAGTTGGATGTCCTTACCAACCAGTATGGATGCCTTTAGCAATTTGGTGGGTGCCTTTATCACTTGTTGAGTCAATTTTTCACAATGTTTATTTCTCAAAAATACCTACAAACACATAAAATCACAGAATAAGTATAACATCGAGAATCAATAATACAGAGAATTAGGAACAAATTAGACACAAAAATGTGTCTATCAATGGTTGTGTAGACTGCATATCTATAGAGTGAAACATTGGATTGGTGATAATTAGGCCGACCGGACTATCATTACCAATTCAGGCTTATCAGATGGATGACGTTCTTTGTTTGTGAAAAAAGACAGTCATTAACGATAAGGTGTTAATTATAAAACTAGCTGACTGTGAACGGTGTCCTTTATATGTGAAAAGTTCATTCATAGTCATCTAGTTTTTAGTATAAACCTAGAAGACTTTGGATGGTGTTATTCATATGTGAAGAAGATGATCACAATCAGCTAGGTCAAAAATATAATCTTAGTCGATTGTAAATGGTGTTCTTCGTATGTGAAGATGACAATCACTATCAGCTAAGTCAAAAATATAAACCTCACCGATTGTGAAGGGTGTTCTTCAGTTGTTAAGAACACCATCCAATCGACTAGGTCGAACATATAAACCTAGCCGTCACAATATGTTATCTTTTCATTGAAATACGTAAACAAAATATGTAATACAAATGGTAAGTTAGTGATTTTGAAGTAAGGTAATATTAAAAAATGGTAATTTGGTCATTTCCTAACCTCTAAGACACCTCATATTCTATTACCTTAGGTGCCTAATCCCTTAACAGTCCTAGATAAATTCGAGTATCCCAAATATATAATAAATGTCGGATCTCAATCGTGTATTGTCCTAGGATACCTTGACAACTTATCCCGATAATATTTCAGAGTTTTTGTTTCCCACTTTTATACCACTTAATCAAGCAATTGAGGATGATATTGGGGATTTAAACTAATTTGAACTCAATTCTCATTATATGATCCATAATTGCACACAATAGAAAAAAAAATTGAGTCTTTTTAGGACACATCATTATAGGATGCAGAAATAATTTGCCAAAAAAATTTAATTTTCCAATTCAGAAATTTTTTTCCTTACATCATCAATCTCAGTTTCACCTTTCTTTTTGCATCGATTGATTTGCATGAGTTGAGCTACATATAAGTTCACTTCTTTACTGATTGCATTAAAAAAACTCGACAACCCTCGATAACCACGTTTTCTAAGGTCGTTGGTGCGATGGAAAAATTTCTCATGAATGTTCTGCCAAAGTGTAAGATATTGTTGTTGTGCACCACCAATAAGATCCAATGTTTGTATTACAAAAAAAATCAAATAAAAGCATTTTTTTCTAAAGTGTAGCAGGAGCACGAACTTCAGATTGAACTTGGGATGATAAAGCCATTTTTTCAGGAAAATATTATGGGAAAAAAATAAGTCTAATGGGAAAATAAGGATATTAAAAAAAAGTGTAAGTTGAAACAAGACTAGAGTATATGACATATATATAGAAGTTCAAATTAGAGTTGTTAGAGCAATTCCAGTGGGCAGTGGCTTTTTTACCAAAATGCCAAGCCAAATGGATAGGAAAACTCGATTTTGGGTAGTGGGAAAAAGGAAAAAAGACGCAATATGAACCGACCGAGACAACCTGAGCCGCTCGTACCGAGCCTCGGCTCAACCTAGGCCGAGCGGCTCAGGTTGGCTCGATAACGGCCATATCCCAACGGCTATTAACATCCTCCCCTATAAATTCAACCCAAATTCAATATTTTTACTCACACCAAAATCAATCTTCTCTAAAAGCTCTTAATATTCCGCTTCTCTAAATATTTTTTTCAAAAAAAATATGTCTTAATCTCAAAATATTAATCGAAATCGAAATAGAAAAGCAACCAGAAATAGGTATACTCAACATCTACTGACTCAACAAGAATTTTCGGATGAAGAGAACAATTCTAATTTAGTTTCTAGTCGAGAATTAGCCACGAGTCAAGGTCATGTATCTTCAGTAGCAGAGCGAGATGGCAGGGATCAAAAACCAAGAGGTGGTTGGTATGAAATAAAACCAGTTTATGATGCTCTCCCCGAAAGTGCTAAAATTATTGTGAATAGATTTCCTTGGAAGACTTTGTACCATATGGAGGCGAAGAGACATTTGGTCAAATTCATACATATGATGATGGAACGTTGGTGGCATACTACACACACGTTGCATTTTGATAACCTCGAAATAGGTGCATCATATATTTTAAATTAAATTTTTTATATAGAAAAAATACGATTCATATATGAAATTAACAAATTTTATTTTTTTTCAGAAATAACACTGTTAGATTTGTATTTCCTGCTTGGGATACCTTCCGGTCAGGGACATAATGTTCCATTTGACCAACAAGGTTGGTTGGAAAATGAACGATATAAAGATGAACTTCCTTTGTATTTTCAAGTAACGACATGCAAGCATACCGATCTAAGAGGTTTGGGAATTCCTTATGCCGTCTTAAAGGCTTATATCCAATAAATTATATAAAGAGGTTGTAGGAGAAAATCCAGACCAGAAATACGTTACAGAAATTGCAAAGGTTTTTATTTTATGGGTAATTGGTGTGTGTTTTTTCCCCAACGCAAATAGTGGTGTTTTAGTAAGATGTCCAGAGGCATTCGAAGATTTGGAAAAGGTTTCCAGTTATGATTGGTGGTCCGCTATATGATAGACATATTTTTGTGTCTGGTTTGTCCTCAATCTATAATTTTGGTGCTCAATATTGTACTTATTGTATTATTTTATTTGTTTGTAGGCACTTTTGGGAAATAAACGTTTGTGGAAAAATTGGATCGAAAGTAATAAAGGCACCCAAGAAAATTGTTAAAGGCACCCTGTGTTTGGATTATGGGCACCTCTTCTCTTTAATTCGAAAATGAAAATGGCGAGAAAATAATTCAACGCATGAAAAGTTTTCAGAATAAATTTGGAAACCTATTTTTGTGGGATTTGAGGAGTTTCTGATATATCAATATCGTCTAAACGTGTTTATAATCCTAACTGTGACTTTGAAATGCGTTTTTTGAATAATTTCAATCCGTGAAAATAGCTAAAAAAAGAGAAAAAAATGGTGGTGTTGTCGATGATGATCGGTGTATATTTAAACGAGTTATATATAAAGAATAAGTAGACGTGGAGAAATAGGTCTTCTTAAACCTATAAAAGGCAGAACATATCGAAAATAGAGGAGGGGAGCTCGGCCAGGAAAAAATTCAGCGAAGATTCAGATAAGAAATATCTTCGAGATTTGGGGTCTGTTGGGTAGAAAATGGTTTTTTTTAAGTCAATTAAAGGGATATAGAGGATTGAGGGAGGTTTAGGAGAGATCAGAATCGTTGGGGGAGGCTCGGGACAATTGTTCTCTGCTGCTGTTGTTGAAGAAGACGAAGAACAGGAGATAAGGCAATGGTTCCTTCAACCACTTTGTCATGGTTTCTTCATCCACTTTGCAACGTTTATATTGAACCTGAGCTGTAAAAGTTAATATGTAACGCCTATACAGCGTTGCAGATTCCCTGTTTTATTATTTTTAGCTTCTTTTCTTCTTCTCAAGCACTTTTGAGCTATGTACCAATCTTTTGAGAGTGTTTTGAGAATGATGAGTTAAATCCCATCACTGAGACAATGGAAGAAGCCATATTTCATGAATGAATTGTAACTATTTTTTATTCTTTATGACTTTTGCATTGGTTTTAAATTGGTTTATGATTTTTTCTAATTAGTTGTGATTTTGCTTGATGGTGTATGTTGGGACTTATGAGCTTTTGATGCGCCATGCTTACGATTGACAGTTAATGTTTTAGAAATCTACTTTTGGCAAAGAAACATAATCAATAAAGAGCTATAATTGTTAAGGATCACTGTAGAAATCAATCAGAAGTGATTTTGGTGGAATCCTGAGTTCCAGTTTCTCCAAATATTGTTAAAATATTTTACTTATTTACTAGTTTAAATCAAAATTAGGTCTAAAACGAATCTTCACAAGTCTTAGCGAACAAACTATTTTTACCACTTTTCTAAAACGACCAAGTTTGTGGCACCGCTGCCGGGGACTTGTTTTTAAGCTACAGTTTTAGATTTATTTTTATTTTAGGTTTACTTTTATATTTAGATTTTATTCCTTTGTTCTATTTTACGTTTTTGGGTATTTGTCTATTTGCTACAAGTTTTGGATCAAAATGAAAGTTGGACCAAGGATTTTGATGATTAATTAAGGAGTTGGAGTTAAAGACAAAGCGAAAAGAACGGAAAAGAAGACAACAAAAACTTAGCTAATTTTAATTTAATTTAATTTTTAGGTTTTTATTCTTTTCTTTTTAGATAATTGTATTAGGAAATATATTATTATTATTGTAATTTTTCTTTTATTATTTGGACTTTTTCTTTGGATTTTTGGACTTTATTATTTTTAAACCCTACAGAAGGGTAATTAAATATAAACTACACAGGGAAGGACGACAATTACGATATTGTCTCTGCCCCTCGGGTCCGTACAATGACATAGAGTCGGTGGCCTGAGTCGACATCAGCGGTTCATCACATGTCTGGTACGGGAGGTAAGACTCTAACCACCCATGAATCCCCTGCCAGTGGGTTTTATTCCTTCGTAATGCATATATGTTGAGGACTTGAATTCAGAATTTACTTTTCTAGTAAAGGGCAGAAACTGGTCATATAAGATAAGGGTTCGAATTTCATCACCGTATCCTTTCTGCTCGACTTAGGAACACGTTACCTACGCGAACCTAAACCTAAAATTTGACTAGAAAAAGACCGATAGGGTAACGAACTTATTGGAAAATCTATCGAAAGGATTATATTGGTTACTTTATTAGCTCAACTCAAGGATCAGGAAAATTATTTTAAGTTGGTTCGTGCCACCTTGTAACCCAAGGAAACGTTTGCCAAAGAGGTAGGGTTATCCAAGCTCCTTAGATCTTACCCTGCTTCTCTCGATTGACTTAATCTAATTCGGATCGTACCCAAGAGGTTTGCTAAAACCGTAACTAGTTGCCTTTTGGAAGAATAAAAGTTGTATAGAAATAATCTAAGTGGAGCCATCAAGCTTGTTTGCTAGATTCATTAGGTTTGCTTGGTTGAGTCAGCCTTGCTTGTGCTTGTTTAGAATTCCCTTCCAGTTAGGATGTCGAACTGGTATTACAATATCCAATACAATGAATATCCGACTGAATTTCAAATGAAAATTATTCTTATTATGACCATAGTGTGGATAGTGGCTGGGACAATCACCAATCTTTCGAAGGTTATGGCTCATACCGTGGTGGTCCCAGTTACTATTCGTACGCGCACCAGTCATGTGAACGGGAAAATGAGCAAAATGCGAGTTCTTCGTCTTTGGAAGATACCCTCAAGCAATTGCAATTTAGGACTCCTTATGATCCAAGTGTCTCTCTAGAAAAATCCCTCAATCAGTTAATTGAGATGACACATAGGTTTGAATTAAATATGAAGGAGAATGTTGCACGATGATTATTGCTCAAAGTATTCTTAATTGCCAATACAGTATTTCCGATATTACCCTTGAAAATGAGGATAGTTATTCACATAATCAAGATGACGAGGATAAAATTGGTAACACTACTTGTTTAGATGAGTAGGATAATGCTATTGAAGAATCTGAAATATGTATATATAGTGATCAGGAATTTGTTACACCAAATGCGCTTCATGATGATATTGTTATTTCTGGTTCAAATCCTAATAATTTTAATGATTATTCACCTATTCAAAAGGAAGAGGATTTGACTAGATATACCACTGTTTTAGACAATGTAGTATTTCCTTGTTACGAAGACGATGATGGTTTAGAGGAACGGGTTTATTATGAGAATACTGTTTTAGAGTCTAGCGATTTAGAAACAATAGTCTTAGACAAAGAAGATAGACTCGTATAGATTTTAAATATGAGTGAGGATGCAGCTCCTGATTATAACTTAGAAGAAGCAATTGACCATTTTCAGGAATCTGACGATCTAGAAATTAGGGAAATTATGACTAGTCTATCTAGAGACACTGAAAAATTCTGAGTTTGGGGGTGATTACCATTCTCCATTGCTTTACTTTTGACTCTTAGAAATATCCCCCACTTGGGATTTGAATTTGTTCCTCAACCATTTTAAAAGATTATCTTCATACACGTTTTCCCGAAGCTAATGATGTCCAGAAAGAAATTCAGCTGTTAGAGACCCATCCTCTGGTTGATGTGGTCTACCCATGCGATAATACCAAGATTGAATTTTTTTTTTACACCAAAAATATTTCTACCAATTGTAGGAACGTTTGAATTTCAAATGTATCAGTTATTAAGTTTTTAAACTAATCCTAATTACTTTAGGAGATTAAAATCGATACATTTGCTTAAGAGTAACCACCATTTTCACATTAGTCAATTGTGTTAGTCCAATCTGATTAACTTTGAGGATCCAAAATTATTTAGGTTATTATTATGTGTTTCTAAGTTTTTGGTTGAGTTTTTCCAGACTCTACAACCTGATCCTTTTGATCCCGACTATGAGGAAATCCAACACATGAAAATATTTTATCTAGACCCTTTTATAGAATCTGAACCTGAACCATAACTAAATGTAGTTGTCTTAAACAAAAAACTAGGGTGTGATCGGTTTGTTCATTTTCTTAGCCTGTTGCAGTTTCCTTTTATTTGGGATAACGCTATTTGATTCAGATGACCCGCAGTTGTTCCGACTATAGCTATATGACTTTTTTTGAGGTGACTAGTCCTTTATTAGTCTGGATGAAGATTTTAAACTTAGCACTTCTTGTAAGGTAACACATGCTCATGCGACACGGTAACATATTTCCTTAACTTCTTCCCTTCGATTGGTAATAGTTTCTCCTTGTTCATGCATTTAATCATTTATATTTTTTGAACATTGAGGACAATGTTAGATTTAAGTTTGGGGGTAAGGGAGAAACTTTTTAGTTGAAATATGAAACTTCATAGTCTAGAAAGTTGTGAACAATTCAGGATGACACTAACCATTCTAGGTAGATGGAAACTTAGCTTTTTTTCTATAGGAGTTGGTGTGCCAAGCTAAATGGTCTATTCGTAAAAGGACAAAGCTCGGGTTTTAGAAATAACATGATAGTTGTCACCATATCTCAGAGTTTATCTCGACCATATCACCTTCTGTTTTTATTTTTGTAATTTTTTGTGTTTCTCTAAGTGATTTGGTGGGGCACTAATATCGCCTTGTTATCACCGGCATGATAAAGTAGGTTGTTTGAGATCAAGCCCCATTATTGTATTTTTTTAGACCATTATCCATACCAACTATTTTTGAAAAAAAATTCGAGTATTGACACTTTGATAGCAATATGTGTGTGTTTTCCCCGTCTCCGTCGCCTAAGCAAGCTAGAACGCATGATCCATGAGAACTATCATGTAAGATGCTGATAAGGATATTTAATAATATTTAATCATGCGCTTGAATTCAAATGATCCAATCATGTTGTCAGTACATTTAATAATATAAAGATACTTGTTTTATTTTCAATAATTCGACCGCTAGGACCCTTGTATATACCAGCTGAGTCGATATTAGCACCGGGATTAAGACCAGTGGGAGCCTATCTTAATCCATTAGGATTCACCCTGGCACTAACCTTCGGACAGATATGGGAAACACCGTTCACCTTAGTCAACATGCGCAAACTTCATTATCTCCATATCCATCTTCTAAATCTATTCATGTGATTGAAATTTGATAGATTCTGAGTATCATGGGTTGAACGACTATCTAAGTATAGCTTTGTTTTTTTATATATGAATTTTAGTATGATAAGTGCAAACTCGTGTATAGCAATTGGATTCATATAGGGTAATGATTCCCATAGCCGGAGAATTTAGTAGCCAACTAACTAACATGTTTAGTGTTTACCGTCAATAGTTCACCAGTAGCTAAAAGTTGGAGCAAAGGTTTTGTGGGTATACCTCTTGTAAACCCTCACGAGATAACACTCGTCTTCTAGGGCCACCTAGGAGTTTAACGGCTAACTGCACGTGCTAAGTGTAGTCGTGATTCCTACGAAAGTGAGTTAGATTTTTATTTTATTTTAGATTAGATTTGCTCGAGGACTAGCAAATAATAAGTTTGGGGGTATTTGATAAATACATTTTTGTGTCTAATTTGTTCATAATTCTCTGTATTATTAGTGCTCGATTTTATACTTATTGTGTGATTTTATCTGTTTGTAGGTATTTTTGAGAAATAAACATTTATGAAAAAATGGCTCAACAAGTGATAAGGGAACCCATGTTGGTTGATAAAGGCACCCAACTTCTGGATAGGGGCACCTCCCTTATTCGTTTCAAAAAGATGAAAATGGCGGGAAGAATTCTCTCTCGTGAGAAAGTTATCTGAATTAGTTGAAATCCTAATTTTAAAAGATTCAAAAGGTGGTCTCGACTTATAAACATAAAAGTCGATTTGTGTGTGATTTGTCCTTAATTCTCTATAATGTTAGTGCTCAATTTTGTAGTTATTGAGTTATTTTACTTGTTTGTAGGTATTCTTGGAAATAAACATTTATGGAAAAATTGGCTCAAAAAGTGATAAAGGCACCCAGATAAATTACTAAAGGCACTCAGACGAATTATTAAAGGCGCCCTGTGTTTGGATTAGGGGCACCTCTTCTCTTTAATTCAAAAATGAAAATGGCGGGAAAATAATTCAAGGCGTTTTTCCTGAGTAAATTTGGAAACCTATTTTTGTGAAATTTAAGGAGTTTCTAATATACCAAAATCGTCTAGGGGATCTCGGCCAGAAAAAAAATTAGTGAAGATTAAGATAAGAAATATCTTCGAGATTTGGGGTCTGTTGGGTAGAAAATGGGTTGTTTAAGTCAATTAAAGGGATACCGAGGATTGAGGGAGGTTTAGGAGAAATCAGAATCGTTGGGGGAGGCTCGGGACAATTGTTATATGTTGTTGTTGTTGAAGAAGACGAAGAACATGAGATAAGGCAATGGTTCCTTCAACCATTCTGTCACGGTTTTTTTATTCATTTTGCAACGTTTATCTTGAACCTAAGTTGTAACAGTTAATATGTAACGCCTGTACAACGTTGCAGATTCCCTGTTTTATTATTTTTCGCTTATTTTCTTCTTCTTAAGCACTTTTGAGACATGTACCAATCTTTTGAGAGTGTTTTGAGAATGATGAGCTAAACCCCATCACTGGGACAATAGAGGAAGCCATATTGCATGAATGAATGGTAACTATTTTTGATTCTTTATGAATTTCTCATTGGTTTTAAATTGATTTATGATTTTTTCTAATTAGTTGTGATTTTGCTTGATGGTGTATGCTGGGACTTAAGAGCTTTTGATGCGCCATGCTTACAATTTACAGTTAATGTTTTAGAAATCTACTTTTGGCAAAGAAACATAATCAATAAAAGAGCTATAATTGTTAAAGGATCACTGTAGAAATCAATCAGAAGTGATTTTGGTGGAATCCTGAGTTCCGGTTTCTCCAAATAATGTTAAAATATTTTATTTATTTTCTAGTTTAAATCAAAATTAGGTCTAAAACGAATCTTCACAAGTCTCAGTGAACGAACTATTTTTACCACTTTTCTTAAACAACCACTATATTGGCCAAGTTATACGTTTTTCTCAATGTCGCCTGCTTGGGTGGGCCAAGCATTCGAAGGTGTTTGGGGAATCATTGAGGTAAATATGATAAATTAATCGTACAAGTTTATATAAGTTTACGAATATTTATAGCAAGTTAAACTAATCGTACGTTGTTTACTTCATATTTGGTGGTATACATGTACCAGTATTAATCTACCAAGACTAAAGGTGTTCGATAGAAATTTTTTCCCAATTGTAGCAAAGTTTGAAGCCAATAACTGGCACAAGAAGGATCAAAACACCAGTGAGCGAGATCATATACATACTAGAGACTAAATGGATCTTAGGAGGAGAGACAATATTATTTGGAACCCCTATCCGAATTTTGAGGAGTTAAATTCGGAGGAGAGACAATCTTAGATCAAAACACCAGTGAGCGTGTTGTTCTATAGTCAAATCAAAGATATTGGTGTCTATTTTTTTGGGGAGAGATATACTAGACAGTTGGTGGGTGCATATGGTATTCCCAAAAATATTCCACAATCAACCGTCCTGGGAACGGAATACGTAAGTCGAAGGAATCGGGGATGGAGAAGGTATGATCGTTATTGGACACTTTGTGACGAAGATGCGTACAACCAAAGATTCAAATCAGTCACGAAGCCGATAATTAATGTAGATGTTCTGAACATCTATGGGATCGATATTTCCCAAATAGGAAGACGAAGCTCGGGCTTGCATGTATCGACACAACCCCCACCATCGGTTCCAACTTTAGTCATTTATCCTTCGGAAGGAGATTCTACTTCATCAGCCACCCCCCCCCCCCCCTCCCCCAAGAGGACCTTCTGCACCTTGTTCTTCATCGTTGGGTTCGATTTGGCAGAATTGAGTTGGGAGATCGAGATTTATAATCTACAAGGAGGGTGTCATACAATTCCAATTCTCTCGCAAGATATGTAGCGAACAAATTCTTATACAAGCACAACGGCCTATGTTGATCAAATGGTAGAATGTATGAATCAGATGAAGTTAAGATATCAGTTGACTAAGCGTATCTACATCGAAAATTTGAGGGAATTGACGTAGTCTACAAGCATCGTCCCTATCTTGCAGGACTTTTTGGAGCAACACTTTCTCATCAAGGGGATATAGTGCGAGATACGCAAGAACAATCTCCATATCGTGTGCTACCTCCACAACCAAGGTCCCGTCATGCCAGTCCACAAGATCTCAATCAAGATTACAGAAGACATATAGACTTTGGCACATCTCCTGTTCAAACGTGTGATTTCATTGAATCTGACGATGGATCTCAACCAGGAGCAAACCAAGGATTTGGGTATTTGCTAGACCGGAGCCGTTACCCACCCCAGGACCGGGGACATCACCCACCCCACTGGCCTAGGAATGAGTAGTTTCGTTTATTTAATATTTATAATTTAAATTGTGATTAAGAAACTAACTAGCTATGTAATCAGAATTAATCTAGAAAAAAAAACTATTAATTTTATTTCACATTCAGTTAAATTTTAACAACGTCTTTTCTTAGAGCAAACTACATAAGATTAAAAGGAAACTACATCATTACATAAAAAGGATCGAATCTGTGAAGATCTCTAAGGATGTTGAAACAAGCTTCGTAAAGAAAAGGTTTACCGTGAGTTTCCTTCCATACATCTAGAGCTAATTTGATCACTTCATCTTCAATTACACCGTTAAATTTTTCTCGATCAATTACCCTTACCTAGCAAGGTATCGCGTGACTGGACGACTTAATTACTTGAAAACGACTCGACAACCCAAGAGCATGACGGTTTCTTGGGTTTCTCGTTTCTGCAACAAACATAGTGAAAATATTCTGCCAAAAAGGCATGTGCAACATGAGTTGGCCAGTAGGAATATTTCCTCTACTATGAAAAACATATGCTTTACAAAGAGCTAAACCCTCTTCTTGAGTATATTTGGAGCACGAACTCTGGCAGTCATTTTTTTGAAAGTTTTTTTCCTACAAAAACTTAGATTAGGAGTTTGAGATGGACAGATTAAGATTGAAGTGAAAGTAGAAGATTTTTTGAATGGAGAAGGTGTGATTTTGGAGTTGAAAATGTTTGAATTTATAGGGGAGAGATTTTAGTCGTTGGATGAGAGCCGTTGAGATTGGACCGTTGTTACAACATTTAGACAAATGCTTCCGTTGTGAACTTCTTTTAGGAAAGTCGAAAGCAACGAGAAGGTTAAAAGAGGGGCCTATGGATCTGGATCCTTACACCAAACATCGACCTAGCCTAGACCGAACGGCTCAATATGAGTCGATCGTCAAAAACTAAAACGATCGATTTAGTCTGAGCCTCGATGGATAAACCCTCCAAAGTACTCATTTTACTATCGTTTTTTGAATTTTCTCATCCTACTGTGAGTGATAATTGACAAATAGCCAAAATACCTACCTACTAGTCTTGCTCTTAGCAGCTAAGTTATGGCCAAGCGGCTATTCTTTGACCGCTACAAATAAACCCCCAAATTTATGCATTTGCCCATCTGTTCGTACATAGCTCTAAAATAAATATTTCTGCATATCTATCCATCCCACTGGAATTGCCCTCAGTTTAAGGATTTCATCTCGTTAGAAGGTGGGCACAAAATCTGGTTCAAGCCCATCTTCACATTTGCTATCATAAAATATCGCTCCATTGTTGTTTTTTGGTCTTCTTATATACAGTACGTTAGAATTAGAACCATTTCTTAATCCTAAAAGAAAGAAAAAACCCTCAAAATCTTTGATTCCCATGGCATCACTGAAAGAAATCTTAACAAGAAGACCAACAGCAGCAACAATAAGATTAACAGTACCAGCAGGAGGAGCAAGACCAGCACCACCAGTTGGACCAGCATTAGGTCAGTATCGTTTAAACCTAATGGCATTTTGTAAAGATTTCAATGCAAGAACCCAAAAATACAAACCCGATACACCAATGGCAGTAACAATCACAGCATTTAAAGATAATACGTTCGAATTTACTGTGAAATCACCATCAGTTACTTGGTATTTGAAAAAAGCTGCTGGGATTGAATCTGGTAGTGGCCGTTCTGGTCATGTTGTTGTTGCCACTTTAACACCTAAACATATTTATGAGATTGCGAAAGTTAAACAATCTGATCCTTATTGTCAGTATATGAGTCTAGAATCGATTTGTAAGTCGATTATCGGGACTGCTAATTCTATGGGTATTAAAGTTCAGAACGAATTGGATTGAGATATTACAACTGCGGCGATGATTTGGATTTGATATTTCGAAAAATTGGGTAGATTTTTGGTTTTACGGTTTATTTGATTTTTAGTTTCGTTGTCGGTGATGAATAAAGAACTTTTGTTTAACAATGAATTGAAAGTGTAATGTGAAATGAGTAATGAAACCCTTTATTCGGAATTGGATTTGTTTGATTCGGTGTATTAGTTAGTAACATGGATTATTCTTTTTTTATGTGCTTTGATAATTGATATCGCATTTTTGTAGTTAAGTTTGATCATAGATAGCCATTTGTAGAAGTTCACTTGTATCTTATTTAGTTACACTTAACTTCAGCTAAACATAATTTACATCAAGATACAGAAAGGGAAGTAGAAGATTGGGGGAAGTTATTGAGTTGAGGTTTTTGTTTTAGTAGATGCCCTTTTGATAGTCAGGTTGACAAAAATTCTCCACTGAGATCGTCACAAGCTTCGGCTGGGAATACCCTGTAAACATTCAATAAAGAATTATAATTAGGATGCATGCTCAGTATTTGTTGAGAAAACAAATCAAGCTTCATAAGTTGCAGGTGGGTTTTAGAGTTTTATGTCTTAGGTTCATTGTATTCTAAGTACTCTCTGTCAACTGATTCTTTAGTGGTCTTTGGTGCCGTGCTTTTGTTTTCCGGTTTGGGTTTAGCTTCTGGATACATTTCTACATTGCAAGCTTCCCCCCCACCCCCCCCATGGGAAGTAGATTTACGAGGCTGGAGAGCTATTAGTCATATCTCATCCCTTGTTCAGTTAGGAATAGGAATGATAAGGTGACATGGGAAGTAGATTTACGAGGCTGGAGAGCTATAATCAACCGTCAAACTCTCGCTGGCGATGGCTTTCACTCGATATCTTCGAGGTATAACTGTTGTTTGTAACTTTGGAGTGAATATCGATGGCGAAAATGAGGTCGTTTGGAGTCTTAGAGATGGGGGAGGTGGTGGTGTATAGCACAGTGCTGCATTCATTTTGATGGATTTCTACTTTATGTTACAGCTAAGTTGATGAGACTCTTGATGCAGTATGCTTGTAGTGAATAATAAAAATCAGACGGTATTAAATTTATACGAGGATGAATTGAAGATAAGGTGGGTAAGATATTTTTAACTGGATAAGGTTTTTGAAGCTCGTTACACATAGGAAGCTCTCTATGTACCGACAGAATGGATAACTAGATTTTTGTTTTGTTTTCGATGTCTATTATTTGAAATGATATTTTCTCACAGGAACCATGAATGCATAGTGATATGTCACGTATGATTGTCATCGATACATTGTAAATAGGTGCAGGAATGATTCGTTCTAAAGGTGCAGCTAAATAGCTATATTTCCTGGTGTTATTCTCCATTAGCACCTCTTAATGAAACCTCACTTCTCCTAATCAAGACCACTATTGCTTTGTATAGAAAAAGTTTTAAAGGAAAAAAAACATATAAGCCCACACCTAAACCCTTTCCCACCACCAACCAGATGCTGCTTCCTCATATTCCTTTTTGTTTACTATGTGAATTGGGTAAAGTGAAGAAGATAAAAACAGCATTCAGAAGTATCTTAAAGTTGGATTAGTGGGAGAGAAAAAGCAATAAAGACACCCAACAATACCTAATCTCCAAAAAATGATGGCAAGAATTTTTATTCTTCGGTTTAAAAAACTAGGTTAGTCTAAGTGTTTTTTTTTGGGATGTAGGATTTAAAATGCAGACAGGTTTCTTGTTTAAAATGGTAACGAGTTTCGGATGCAGGTCATGGACATCTATGCCCAGTTGCCCACTGACTTTATCGTTCTACCATAGAGATACATACAGCCCATGTCCATAAATTCAGCTTAGACTTTGTATGTTTAGTTGATTTTCATTGCAAGTGCATTACAGTAAACAAGGAAGCTCCGACTAAAAAGCGATTAATAGAAGTGAAAAAAAAGACACAATCATCTTTCTGATAAGGTTAACTTTTCTCATTCACACACAAACCTTCAGTGATAGTGCAAAAGGCGAAAATGTACTCAAACCATCAGAATTCTTTTTCTCTCTTTACAGTTAGTAGCACAGATGCAAAATCTACAAGAAATGTAGTTTTCATTGAAACCAAACCCACAAAACCCTAATTGCAGAATTCTGCAGATGCCAAAAGGTATAAGGTGCAACAGGCAAGCACTTGTATGCTACCCTCAAAAGCTATGCAATTCGGTAAGCATGGGAACAAGCTCATCACTAGAAGGTCGATCAGCAGGGCAATCGGAAAGACATACAACTACAATTCTCACAGCCATTAGCATTTCATCCTCCTCTACTTCTTCCCCTAGAAGACTCTTGTCCAATGCTTCTCGTGTCTCTCCTGCTTGCTGCAAATGGCGAAGCCACCGCCCTAAACTTCCACCTCCTGATACTTCCCCAAAGAACGGATCAGAAGGGTCTCTCCCAGTTAGCAAAACACCCAAAATTACACCAAAACTAAAAATGTCGGTCTTCTCCGTGTATCTATTAAGCATGAACACAACAAACTCAATTAGAACCAATACAATGCCCACATATTAAACATCTCAAACAATGAAACTGAGAAATCCAGTTCGAACAATATGCCCAACAAAAATCCCATATCACTGCTGACTTCAAACAGAATATAACCTTGTAAAAATTCCCATGAAAGCTCTTGAACCAGAAAAGCGAGATTCAGGGGTTTCCAAAGCCATTCCAATACCTAGATAAGTGATCTAAAGGAGATAAAGAGCATGCAAAAGTGCCCCAGGTGCTCGAATTATGCAAATTTTTAGACAAACGATTCCAAACAGATACACTCATAACAATCATCCAAATTTAAATGGTTTCCTAAAACACTAAGTTGTACAACACCCTAACTTCAATCCCTAAATGAAGATTCATGCATGTATAACAAAATTTACAACAACGATGATATCCAGAAAATCAAACTTAAATGGACAGGAAAAACAAATACCTGGAATTTTGAAAACACTCCGGAGCAGTATAACCAGAAGAATCCAATCTACTCAAATTAGGCATGAGATGTGCCAACCCACTATCAGCCAATCTAGGTTCAAACTCAGCATCCAACATAACATTACTAGGCTTGAGATTACAATGCAAAATCCTGGGCTTACAACTAGAATGAAGATAATCTAACCCTTTGATAACACCCACAGCAATCCTATGCCTCTCCTCCCAATTAAGTTGCAACTCATTCAGTCTCACTCTATTCATAACATCTTCAAGACTACCGGTCACTACATAATCATAAACAAGCGAAAACCTATCCTTTTCGCGAACGTATGCTCGCAAACTCATTAAATTCCTATGTCTAACACTAGCAAGAATCTCCAACTCTAGTTGAACCCTCCTCTTGACTGACTTACTTTGTGTCTCTTGTGAACCAATCTCAAACGGCTCAAGCCGCTTTACAGCAACAATTAACCCGTTATCGAGTACTGTTCGATAGTATTTCCCGTTGGGACTCGACCCGAGTAATTGGTTCTCATTAGATAGTGCTAATTGAAGTGTTTTGGGAGCGATTTTTGGTGAGAATACTACTGGACCTTTGAGAATTGGAGTTCTATTCATGTAGAGAACAAGTAATCTGATTAAAACTGCGGCGATAATTGCAGCAATGAATCCAGTTAAACAACCGAACAACACACTGAGTAGGATTCTTCTCCAATTCTTGTGCAGCTGAAGTACTCTGGATGGAGATGGTGAATCTGATGAAGATATGTGTTGGTGGGAAGTTTGTTCTCCTCGACATTCAACACTTTGGAACGAGTAGAAGAAGAGGATGAAGAGAAAGATAATGAGAATCTGAGTTAGGGTTTTTCTCAGACAAGATTTCTCCATTGAGGAAGAAGAAGAAGAAACCCAGAAGTGAAAAAGCTACTTAAAATTGAAAACCCATCTCTTAAAACAAGTTTTAAGGTTTAAATCTAGTTGTTCTGAGCTTCAAGCAATAACCTCCTGGAACCCTCCCAAACAAAACTTAAGAATGAAACAGAGTGAATACTCAAAAACCTTCTATATTGGATTAAAAACATAAACCCAGTAAATTTAAGCTTAATATCCAGAAAGAATGAAGATTTTATTTTCTCAGATAATTTTTTGAGCTAAACTCATTTATTTATCTTCCAAGAACAAAAACTGACTGAACATAGACACAGTAGACAAACTCTAGAGAGAGAGAGAGAGAGAGAGAGAGAGAGAAAGAGAGTAGGTATGGGGCTACTCACTTCTCTCTCTCTCTCTTTCCATGTACAAAATCTTACTTGCTCTGTTTTTCTTTTTCATTTTTCTCTCTCTACTGTAATTTATTTTTGTTTCTTTTTTGTTTTATTTTATTTTCGCGCTTTTTCGGTTCGTACTTTTGGTGTGGGACCTACTCGACATGTCAGCATTTTCATGTCACGAGACCGAAAGCGAAATCCTAGAAATTCGTGCAGAAAAAAGGAAATCAGATTAAAAACCAACCGTTGATATAGTTAAATCTAATCTTACACCGTAAAATTCGAATCTAGGGAAATACGGTCATGATTTACCGTGTCGAACGACATGTACCGGCATAAGATTTAATGTTGTATCGGTCTATATTGTCAGTCTGTTTTGTGATGATTAACAGTTATGCATTTGAAAATCATGATAGATGTTTAATGGAAAGAAAGAGAGATGTGGAATCAAGAGAGTTTTAAAGGATTAACACTGAATTTTTTTTTATGTTTTTGAAGAATATTAACACTGAATTGATTTCTGTACGTGTGATTAAAAAAGTTACTATGAGAATGTTTTTTTCATTTATAAATAAAAACAAATAAAAGAAATTTGTTCACTTTTTGGATGGAGTGAAAGATTGATAATTATGTACGCATGCTTGGAGCTTTCAGCAGGCTAACCTGCCACACGTGGGACAGCTACGTATAGTATCCGCTAGTTGGACCTGCATTTGGACACAAGAAGAGTATCCGGACTCCGGAGACAAAACTAGCAAAGCCTTGCTATTGCAAATGGAAGACATCTTGCTTTGCCTGAAGTTGTAAGTCAAGTGGGATGATACCTTACAAAAACATGCTAGATGAGGGTGTTACTACCACTTGATCTATTAGGTAGTCAATCAAATTTTATTTATAATTTGATTGTGTTTGATTTGAGTTATCCCTTTTTAATTTTAGGATATTTCCTTTTTTGAATTAAAATTAAAATTATTTTATTTAATATGGATTTAGAGTTTCATAAATCTTTAGAGCAACTTTGAATTTTGCGTAGCTCATTATTGGGTAGTTAGGGAAAATCCTATGAAAATGAATAAAAAAACTAGATTTTCCAAGCTAGGTGGATGAATAAATATAATTCTCCGTTATAGTAAAATTTGATGAGCAACATAACAATATACGTGCGATAAAAGTTGTGTTTCCGGTCGTTAGAGACAAAAGTTCTGTTGTGTGACCAAAGTTTTATTGCCAACGGATTTATTCCAATAGTTATCTCCTAAAGATTCTATTTTTATATCTTTTTAAATTCATTTCATTCTATTCCTTCAACTCATATCTTTCTACTTTTTACAATCCACAGTTTTTATCAATTTTCTTTAAGTTTTCCAAAAATGAAGAATATATTAAGAGATGTAAAAAAAGTAAACGAAATTAAAAGGATGAAACTTTACCGTCGCCTATTCTAGTGGAAAATTAGGAACAAAATCGTCAGTATAAGTGTGAGCATCCAAAGGTAGTGTCTGGTCCGAATTTACTTCCAAATCATATATCAGCACATCAAGACCGATCTGGATATCACAAATTGAGAAGTAGTTGTTCAGAATGGCACATTATTTACCTGATTCTACCAGTTCCAATCCGTGAAAGAGTGAATAGATATCCTTGGTGTAAGTTCTATTTTATAGATCACAAAAGACACAACATGAAATATATTTCTCCATTATAAAGGTGGTAGCCTACGGTTCACACACTCTATTTTATAGACTTTGATATTAGTAAGTTTATTAAAAAAAATTGATTGATTTTAGTTTTATACACATTTGTTGTCTAAAGCATTATTATTTTATTATTTAAAGCATAAATTTTTTGTTTAAAATGGTCAATTAAACCAAAACAATCAAATGATATTATCGTCGTTACAGAAATTGCCCTTTTGATTTATGGTTCATTGTGGAATAATAAAAAATGTGGGAGACGTTGTACCATTCAACTAAAACGAGTGGATGTACGATGAAAGGAGCAATGTGAAGATGAACCTCTATCTGTTTTTACTATGACCAAATTACAAGAAGCACCCAAAATGTTGTTCTTCATCATCACCAAAATTATCTGGAGTTTGGAGCCACTGAATGGCAACAAATTTTTTTGAGTTTTCACTACATAAAGTCGTTATGTTCAGCCCGTCATTGAGGTGTGGTGTTTGGTATTTGAGGGAAAGACTTCTTTACTAGTTGTCAAGTATTTTTGTAGAAGCCACAGACACCCTAGTTCAGGGTTTAGTCTCTTCTACAAATTTTGAAAGGTTACGACGAGGAGGTTGATAAAGATATAACCTTAACCGCGGGTCATGTAGTACTGAAAATAAGTATCTCAAATAATACCACAAAATTGGTAAGCCTACAATTGGAGTTGACAACATACACATCTATGGGTTTAATTTTCCATCATTAGTTCGATTTGGTCGTGATGAGTCAATCATTCCTAGCATGCCTCCTCCAAAAGAACCTTGCTCAAGGATGCATCCCGCAAATGGGGTTATTCATCATCTTCATTAACTTTATCAGAAACACATTGGGAGTTGCTAAGTATAACTTCACAAGGAGAGGTTATGCCGATCCCAACAGTTTCGGCAATGATGAATCGTATTTATCCTTATTACAATATAGATGCCACTGAATAACAATTAAGGCTCAACGTAACGATTACCTGTGGGTAACTCAATAAATAGTGATTGTGCGCTTGGATTCAATTAACTTAGAGAGGGTAAAACCATGATGTTTGGATTGGGATCAACTTTTGAAACTCCTGTTGGTACAACTTCGACTTCTGGTAGTCGCGGTAGCTCATGGAACGAGATTGTGCAAGGTACATAAGAAGATGAAACTGAAGTACAAACTGTACCTGTAACACAACATCATGTATTTCAACCCGAGGCGAGATTATTGGGAGCTGAGGTTCAGCTCTGAAACCAGAATGAAGCTTATCATCTTAGATCGACATGTCTGTGCAACCTTGGGCGTGACTCAAATTTGTTAAGTGGCCTGATATTTATCTGTTAATGGTCTGAACCAAAAAATGAGTTTGTTACTTTGACCAAGGTTTGAATAACGAGTCACGGCCTGGCCGTGACCGTTATAACGCGTTTTGACGGGTGTGAGCACGCTTTGGTCAAAAAACGCTTTCTTTAGAGAAAAATCGCATTTTTTTATGTTTTTTATAAATAACGGGTGTGATAACGGTTAAATAGAAAAAGTAAATAAATTATGATCTAAATTTCCTATCTAACGGTTTTAAATGCGTGAAAACGGTTATAACGGGCTTAAATAACATTGTTACTACGTTTTGTTTTTTATTTGTTTATTCATTTATTTTAAAAATAAAAAATTTGGTAAAAAATATTTTTTTTTTTTTTTTTCTAAAAAACGAGTATAACGTGTGTGAAAACAGAAAAACGGTCTAAAAAGTTTATGTTAAAATATTATTTTAAAAAAATGTAAAAATCAAATTTTAAAAAACGGTTATAACGGATCTAAATAACACCATATTTTTCTATTTATTGGTATTATTTAGACACGGATATCAATGACCTTCACGAACATATTGACATGACCATTTTCGGGAAAAAATTATCGTTTTTCAAACCATAACTTTGACTATTAATTTATTTATATTTTAAAGAATCAAAAACATCTATTCTATGGTAAAATCAAACCAATAAGCTTTAAAATTACAAGAATTAGGTCATGTATTATTCCATTCCCAAAAATGTTCTTTACTTTATTTCTTGATTAGATAGATTAAAGATTAAGATTATTCTGATTCTTTCAAAAACTAAATAATTCTCCAACCCACTACTGAGAATTAGAAAGCCAACGATCAATTAAAAAACTGTGGTTATACCGCCAACCCATACTGTGATGCTAAGAAGCACCTACATTCACGATCACCAGAAATTTGAAACACCAATGGATCACACCATGCGATTCTCACTTACACTTATGCTGTTCCATTGCCTATCTTATGCTTCAATCTTTTTTTCTATGTTAGATTGAGGGACCGATGGCTCATGTCATTGTAAAAAAGGAAAAACAGATAACAAGCTCTTTTCTGCAATTAGATGAGGCAAACAACACATTACAAAAAAATAATATTCTGAACATTTACAAATCCCCCCATCTAATCATGAATTAGGGGGGTAAAGTGTTGGTAACTTCAGCAAAAGAAGTTCAATATATAAAAGAAGATTACAAAACTTTATATACAATATAGAAAAAGACAACTACCTACCTACACCTTCACGGTCCATACCCGAACAAACCAATGTTCCGGGTATGGCAAATCTCACAAGTTTCCAAACTAAGAACAAATAATAAGTTGTACAGAATTTTCCACTTGGGGGTGGTAATGGAAAGCCTTTCTATCCTATCATGAGTGGCGAGCTAATCTTAATAGTGTAACAAAGGTTGCACCATATTAAAAAGGTCAATGATCGACTATAACCAAACCACCAAACAAATCCATGCACTTGTAAAACCGCCAAAACCGTTGCTCCAAAGAAAGATAACAGCAAGAACAAGAACAACAACAAACAGACAGATAAGAGACAACGCACAGTTTACATGTCAGAACCCCCACAACAAAGAGAATCCAGCTCTTGATCTCTTCAGATAACTTCCGATAATTATTTCTTCAACATTCAGGGTCAGCTGAGCAATGAGTTAATCATAGGCCAAAAACTCTGTCAACCTGCACACCTGGCCGTCCCATTCCTCCTTTAAAGCCTCTACCATTCTCAGCGCGGCCCTTTATGAACGTTTCCCTTCAGTGGGAAGTTGTCCCCCATATCTTATATTATACATATGATGAACTGTGTACAGAAACATACCTTTCAGGACATAATTAGGACTGCCTAAACTTGTATGTCATTGGCTCTTAGATTCATACACGGCAACACTATCTGTTGGTCTCAGCTAAGAGTGCGAGAACCTCTTCATCATTAAATGATGTTTCCACTGCAAGTTGTAACGAGGTTTTACCATCCATGTCCATGGCTTGAGGGTCGGCACCTCTGAAACCATATTCAGAATCCATTAGATCAAAATGGCCTGGTTAAAATTGAGAATGGAAATTATGCGTAAATCTTTTTTCGCATTCATTTTTTCAGATATAGCAACTTTAAAGGGGGAAATATCCATAATTACTATTTTTTTCGATAAAGATCCACAAACTACCTTGAAATTAGCAGCTTCGCATATGCAACTCTGCCTCTGAGGATGCAATGGTGGAGTGGAGTTCGACCTCTTGAATCAGAAGCATTTATATTGGCTCCGTACTGTAAAAGAAGCTCTATCATGCTTATGTCACCGGTTTGGCATGCAAGGTGGAGCAAGGAGCAGCCCTCAAGAGGTTCCTCAGCATCCTTATAGTCACTTGTCCTTTCAGAGTTCATAGAACTCGCTCTAGATGTTTTTTGTGCAGCTTCAAATTCGAGGCTTTCAGAGTTGCGTGTAAGGCTTGGCTGCTCTTGCAACTTCATTACTTTAGCAAGAGTCAAAGACGTGCTAAATGACGCTTGGCCATGCACCATATTAACATCTGCATCAGAGTTAACAATTTGGCGGTACACAGCTTTCTTGTCATTAGTGCGAACACTGTCCCACATACTATATGCTGTACAAAGAAGATGCTGATCCTCTTTTGGCTTGCGAACAAAAAGCTTATCTGCATACTGTGAAAGAGAAGAAAACATATTTACTTCTAGGTCCCTGAGCTAACAAGACATTGCATATATAGAGTAGACTTCGTCTAAAAGACGAAACCCACAACGTATTACAAATAAGATTGAAATAGCCCATGGTGCTTGTATGGCATATTAAAGAATAAGAGGTTCGAGCTGTAATTCCGAGTAGAAAAAGGAGCCTTTTATATTTACTCCTTGATAAGTGTAATATAAGGGCAATTTATCTGGACATACATATGTTTTAGCAAGCCATGAAACATCAACCTTAATTAGGGCCCAATCCAGAATCCGCAGAATTAAATAAGTCAGTTTTGAACAATGCAACATCAACCTTAGGCTCCAATCTAGATACAGCAAAATTACATAATTAGTTTTGAGCAATACCTTTGCATTTATAAACTTCTCTTTTTTTGAAATAGGATCAGAATGATTAGGTTTACTGACTGCAAGTAACTGGGGCTTTTCAGATTTACTACTTCTGCATAAGAAGAGGAAACATTATGAGCATACATATGATAATCAATCTAAAAACTGAACACATTTTATGTATTATAAGTTATTTACCTTGCCGAGACGTCAGCACCCACAAATGTACTTGCCACATGCAATAATTCCTCCCAGACTGAGTTAGCATAGGTGTTGCCCAGAGACTGAAATAACGTTATAACTGAAGGTTCCCAGACTTTTACATCAAGTGTCAGCGACCTCACCTACAAGCCACGATGTAACCTATTATCCTGCAAATTGATGTTAATACTATTACAGAGAGACTGATCAGAATTTTGTTTACCTTTGATATGTGTACACCAAGATTACGATGAACACCAGAACATTCTATGCAAACAAGAACACCAAGGTTTAATGATGCCCAGTCTGGCTCAGGAGCACCACAATCAGCACATTTATCATTTCCAATAACTTTTCTCAGCACATCTATTGGTTTCTCTTTTTCCGTTTTGCCACTGGAACGATGCAGAAGTGAACTTCTTGAAGAGCGCTCACAATGGCCAGTGGTATTCCTTTCAGACGTGTATTCCTCAATAGCTGTTTGATCGAAATCAGAGGTCTCGAAGGAACTAGTTTCACTAGTAGAGTGATGATGACCGCTGCCCATTGGACTTGACAAGAGACCCTGAGATGCAGAACAGTATGGCAAGATAATCAGTTAAAAAGAATCAGTAATAGGATGTCAAATACAAAGTACAAACTAAACCTATATACTGAAGTATACCCATTGGACTTGACAAGAGACCCTGAGATGCAGAACAGTATGGCAAGATAATCAGTTAAAAAGAATCAGTAATAGGATGTCGAATACAAAGTACAAACTAAACCTATATACTGAAGTATAACATAATTGCATTATAGGGAATTCATCGACATGTTAAAGTGCAAGTACTCCTAGTATTAGTATTTACTCGCTCAGGTTGGGAACTCAGCAAGGAAGCAATAACACCAGTTATCTTTTCAATCCAGTCCATCTGATCCATTGCACTCTCAGCCTGGACATATAAATAAAAACACCAAAGCACTTCAGAAATTATTATTAAGATGATGTCAAATAAAACCCTGAGTAAATTTCTAAGCTAACCTGCAATGTGTAGTTCTTTGATGGTGAAATAATCCTGAAGCAGAATCTCAAATCTGACTGGTCCGCATCAACTTTAATTGTGGATGTAAGCAGGTTAACAGTGTGATGAGCAGCTGATTTTTCATCGTGAACACCACCATGATAATGATTAGAAAGCCACCGACTCAGCAGTCCGGAACCAAGTTCAGAGGGATTATTTCTCTGGCTGGAAAGTTGGCCAGAGGATCCCTAATATAAAACACACAGCCTTTTAAATGACAGAATCAAGGGTTCGACAAATGCATGCAGCATGCTGAAGCACTTCAAACAGTATACTATTATTAAAATTTTCTTTATCAGAAACGACTTACAGATGGTCTGCTCACTTGCTTCCTATAATAGTACAGCATTCCTCGACTATCAAGAACAAAAAACCTTCTCTTCCAGTCACCTCTCAAGTTTGAGGAACGCTTTGAAAGGTAACCTTGTCTAATGGTTTGAACCTGGCATAATGCAGTTTCATAGAGGTAAAAACGTTAGACATGTGTAGCTTCTGAATTTGCACCCTTGCAATGACACATCTATATAGCAAAACTGAAACTAGCTATAAGAGTTCTAGTAGTCAAAAAGTTTTTTAGAGATACCTTCCCCTTTGCAGCATTTTGCATAACTGCTTCTATCATCTTATGTGAACTTCTACCAATGGATTGCACACCATGCCCGTTAGGAGAACTATTTATGCCATTTGAAGACCACCTACTTTCTCGATCTACCTGTCTTTTGTATTCCTGCATCCTTTCAGTTAGAGCTGCCTGCTCATAGTTGGACCTTTCTCTTGATTGTTGTGCATAAGTTAAGACCTTCATAAATCGAAGTCCAGGTGTCAATATTTTTAATAACATAGACAAATAGTTTTAATGAAAAGACAAGCTCACTCGCTCCAACAGATGCACACAAACTAATTCCAGGAAGTCCAGGAACCTCAAGGGTTCTCATTTATGAAAAAGGCTAAATCTGTACGATATAACAAAGCTGTCCTGGGTTTGCTATCAAGGTTTGAAAATAAAATTTCACTCAAGTAAGTTTCCATCTATCCATTCCCTCCAGCATCAAATGGATGAGGTTTTCACCAAAATCAAATAACAGAGGAATATGCCAGGAAGTACTCAAAATGGGCATAAAATAGAGATATGACACCCTCCAAGAATAAGGAA
The DNA here is from genome assembly GCA_023531435.1 of Papaver californicum. Classification (NCBI taxonomy): domain Eukaryota; kingdom Viridiplantae; phylum Streptophyta; class Magnoliopsida; order Ranunculales; family Papaveraceae; genus Papaver; species Papaver californicum. The sequence continues at coordinate 3,123,448 of JAJJMC010029784.1, read as the reverse complement.
GTTTGGGTTAGTTAGGTGGGAAGTTTATAACTGTTGCTGAATCGACTAATATCAATTCCCAGTTATGTATCAATGATTTTACGTGGTAAAAGTCAAAACTCGCAATGCAACTAAGCAAGGGAAATGACCAAAACTTTTTACAAAGCAATAGCTGGCAAAGAAAACAAACCTGGTTGATATATGGCTCCATCTGATGCAATAGCTCATAACCCTGCAGCCAAATCATCGATATAAAGTCCGTTGCGCATACAAGGACAGATGCAAGAAATATCTAGAAATGCCCTGTCAAACAAACCTGTTTGAAATAACGAAGATGAGCATCCATTGTCCCACTAACAGACTCCAAAAATTCAAACCTCTTTTTGGCTTCCACGTTAGAAAGAGCAGTAACCTGGACAAAGAAAAAAACTGCCACCGTTAACGATACTACTACTATCATAGACCCATAATAACTGATCTGAACCTGACACTTCAAAAAAGATGGGTTTCGAATAGACAAATTGGTCTTGAGTATTCTAAATACCAAGTTGAAGCGTGCTTGTTCAAAGGTAGATCTCGCATTGTGGAGTTCCTGAAATTTGTTTGAACTAGATTAGAATGTAGATAAGAATACAATAGTACATTGTAGTACCATCTACAATTAAACGAGAGGGGGATGAATATTATAAAATCATATACAAATCAGAGTCAGGCAATACCTCCTCTACTACAGTTGCTACATCTGTCCTTGTGCCTTTCCTTAGGGACAGAAACTTCTCGCGAGCCTGTCGCACAAAACGACCATCGCTTTCATGAATTTATAGAAAGGAAATCTGGTCAACATAATCTTATCAAACAATAAAGATACCTGATCATAGAGAAGGCTAGCCTTGTCAAAACGCTTCCGTGCTTCCTGCAGCAGGCAAATGTTCATTGTTACAGTACAAACTTCAGTATAACAGAAGACTACAAACAAAAGAAGGGCATCAGAGGAGGGAATGCGTATGTAGTACTCAGATTCACTCAGCTCTGGGTGACTATCTTATTTACTTATACTAATTAAGATGACTTGCACATTTTAAAGCTAATAATATATATATATATATAAACTTGTGGTCACTAACGCAAAAATCGGTGTGCAAAATGGATGCTGACAACATGTAGCATTCGTGTATGGTGTACTCAAGTCAAGTGGTCATATCATTCCATATAATGAACACTTCTAAAGTTACCTTCACATCATGCAAATCAATATTCACATAGTGTAGCAACCTGCCATTCAAGATGTGCTCGACCTGAAAGACGGGTGAAAATTGTCAAAGAGAAAGATCTAAAGAACAGATATCACAACCGATCTCTATCATTAGTTTGGATTTCCTGGTAAAAAAAACAAAGATTAAACATACCTGTGACCTTAGAACTTCCTTGTACGTTCCAATCTCCCTCAAAGCAATTGTAAATTTGGTCATGACAGGGCCTAACGGAAAATAAATTTATCAGTACAGCACATTTCTTACATCACTTGCAGTTGCAGGTAATACTAAATTAGTAAATTGTCTTAGCAAGAGTGATACCTCCAAAAGCAACACTAATAGGATCATTATGCCCTCCACCAAATGTTTCAAGGGCACTCGCAAAAGCAATGTCTCCATCATAAGCCTCCCCAAGACCTTCTCTGCAAATAGAAGAAATGCAAAGTATGAAATCTTTTTAAAATAATATAGAACTACCATTTTCTGCTTTGAGTTCTAAAGATTACACTAATTGTTCAGCAATATCACAGTAAGAGAAGCAAACCTCAATTGATTTTTAGCAGAGTCTGACATAATTGACACTTATGTGGTCATGCGTGACACATCTGGTCTTATGTTTTTGTTTTGTTTTCATTCTTTTGGCTAAGGAAGCAATGGATACACATTAATGATATGACAAAAGAAGGTTTTATATATGCACACTTGTTTTGTGGCAAGTTCACTACGAAAACCAAGCCATTACAAGTACTGTAAAAATCTATGAGATCCGAACTTCCAATATCAGCCATTCAAATGAAGTAAACCCATTTTAACAGGTTATAGACTCGGGTCTGAGTGACAAGCGAAAATCTCATAGAAGTATCATAAAGTAAAACAATGACAATCGTGTTTCTGAAACGCACTGATGTGGAGTTATAACATATGAGGTGCCAGGCTGGCAGCCTAATAGATCAATTTTATTCATTTCATGGTATACTACGTAGAGCTTATAGGAAGAATAAGATGGAGTTCAGAAACTCAATCTGAAAAAACTCAAAATGTGTACATACGTGTATTTTCGACACCCTTTGTGGAACCTCAGACTTCTCTCCCTCAGTGATTCGGCAGTTTCCTCTAGCGACTCAAGCTGTTTCAAACGGGAAGAAAAAAAAAAGTCAATCAGAAGACTAACAAATTTGAAGGAAAGCATTCATATACCATACATATTTGAAAATAATAAAGTGTTAATCAAAAAGAGGAACATGGGAGAGATACCAGATTTCTGAATACAACCACTCAATTATAAGTAAAACAACATCACAAGCACTCAAAACTGGAAAACATAAAGAAAGCAAATTTATGAATGAGACAAACACAAACAGTTATACATTTACATCATTACCACCTAATATGTTTCATTCCCTCCCTCAGATTATGTAAGTGTTACTTAAGACTTCATTTAATGAGGTTGTTTACTATTGGTTTTCTCAGAAGCCAAAGACAACTTTTACATTCCCTAATTGCCTTCATTTCTTTGATCAATTGACAATGACATCCACGGATCACACTAAAATATCAGCTCTAGGCATAGGGAAACACTGAAACCTCATGTACATCAAACAATCAATGTATTCACAGTCAACAACAGTGTCTATCATTTGTGAAACAGAAACTAAAAATTCAGTCACACATTGGTCAAACCATTTCCATGGATCAAAACTTCCTGTTTTGGTTTTTCCGGGCCATATACACCAGTGATGAAAATGTCAACTTTTGTGAAGCAGCAAACCATGTAATCGTATTACAATCTAACATAAACAAACATACCTGTTTCCGAAACATCGGAGAATCGTCGAGCTTTGTGAAATGCATGATGATGATGATGAATAGTAATAATTATACACAATATTTTCTTCTTCTCTACACCAAATCCTCATCAACATAACCCACAAATTCCAAACCTAATTCAACCCTACACAATCATTTCTCATGATCCAAACCTCAAAATCACCTTCAAAAACCTCAGAAACCACCGAAAAATCACACCAAAAATCTCACCTTTTATATATCAAAAACACTAAAATCTCTTGAATTACCCAAGCATTGTTTCCTTTTGCAGCTAATTTTCCTTCCTTTTCAGGTCATTCATTCAAAAGCACAAATTTTCCTTTGAAAAATCTCCTCCTCCAACAACAACAGCAACACCAATAAATAACCTCTTCCTTTTCAGGTTCTTCTTCTAATACTTCTGGAAAGCTAATAAAAACCCACACAAATCAAGAGTAATAATAGTATACTTATTCTGAAATTTTTACAGGTCTGTAAGCATTAAAATTTTCTTCCTCCTTCAAATTTAGGGTCCTCCAAAGGAAAAGCAAAAAATAAAAAAAAAAAAAGAAAGAAGAAAAGGGGAAAGAAAAAAATGAGAACTTTTTTTTATTTTTTTTAGGGAATATTTTTGTGAATAATAATTAGGGTTTATTTATTGACCGGATTTTAAGGGCAATTTGTTGTGTTTTGTTTTTCTTAAATATCGGAACTACTTGTGTCTTTGTGTGTGTTAATTACAGGAGAACTAAACTTAAACCCACAAACACGCCCCCCCGCCCAATGTTGTTGTTGTAAAAGTAAAGAGAGATGCTCCTCGGAGATCAACTTTAACAGGACCACATTACATGTGGGTCCCACTAGTAAAATTACGTTACCACTTCTGACCTCGTTGTGAATGACATGAATACCCCTCGTGTGAAAAATAGACACTGTTAGGGCAACTGCAACGGTTGGACCATACCAAAGAGCAAATACCAAATTTGTTTGCTCTTGAAAAAAAAAAAACAGCGGTTTGAACCCTAAATATGATCTTACGCTTATCTAAAGAGGCGTTTGTTAACGAACGTTACATTAGAATAACGTTAGATTACAGAGACGTCTGTGTAGGGAGACGTTTGTTGTTTGACGTTCAACTAGATAAGCGTTTTGAACCCTAAGGATCAGACGCCCTTGTAAAGGAACGTTGACGCTGCGTTAACAAACGCTCACCTAGTGGAGCTTCTAGTGGATCTTGCCTAAACGCTCACCTAGCAGAGCTTCTAGTGCCCTAAACGCTCACCTAGAAGAGCTTCTAGTGTTGGTTCCTATACTACTTGAGGATAAACGCTCATCCACTTGAACGTTTACCCTGCCGACGCTCATATAGGGGAGCGTGATCACCATTATTGCAAAACGTCTTCTTAACATAGCGTATGTTAATCTGGCGCTGCTTCAAGGGGACGTTTTAGTCACACGCTCTTTTAATACAGCGTTAGAGCACACGCTTTTATAAGTGAACGTTTCACTAGACGTCATTCTGCAACGACGTTCGTGTTTAGAAACGTTCTCCTACAAAAACGTTTAAGGTTAACGTTGTGCTAGAAGAGCGTCCGACTAAATTTAGGTTTGGTCCGGTTGGTGGACCAAGTATGCTCGGATACTGTTCAAAATCTCGACTAAATCCTATATATGATCGCCCGTTGCGCCTCACTTTCACCGACCAAAGAGTAAAAATGGTCTTTACTCTTTGGTATGGTCGACCGCTGCAGTTGCCCTTAAGTCCGCGACTTGCTTGCTTCTACAAAACTAAAGCCATGGCGATGGCATGCAAGGAATCTAAAAAATCCACCATGCGGATACAGATACAGATACACATAAAGGGATATTACTACTAGTAAATGGTTCACTAATCCAAAAATCCAGTAGTCAGAATAGTTTTTTATTTATGTGCATTAATAATCCTTGTGGTTTACCCATATAACAACCACTGTAGAAATTTTTGATTTTAAAACAAGTTTAATAATAGACCTTTCAATAACGTAAAATCATTTGATTCTGAGTGTCAAGTTATTGTTCCATCTTAAACCAAAAGAGTTAAAATTTGAACGGTCATGATAAAAAAATGGCAGGTGACTTGACGTTTTTAAAGAGTGTTAGGTCACTTGACGTTTTCACTTGGATTCCAAGGAATCTTCCACAGTACTCTGTGGAAGATTCCTTGTAATGGTGGAACTTGTAAGCTTATTTGGGACCGTAAGACTTACATCTCCCGTGATTTTCTTAGAGGAAAGATAGAGCGTGTATACCATAAAGCGTGTTCTTAAAACAAATTTTATGGTGGAAGATTTTTTCTTCCGTGATATTCTTGGAGGAAAGATGGAACTTAGATACCATGAGGCTTAATCTTAAAACATGTTAATGCCACCTCATCATTTGAAATATATCATAGAATAGCAAATTTAATTGTAGAAGGTAAAAATGAGTTCCACGGCATAGTATATCGACATTAGACGTTAATTCTCTTGATGCTTCATCCTTAGCCCCTAGATCAATGGTCAGAAAAGGACAATCAACTTTAGAAACGAAATCAACCAAAATTGAGAGTTAATTCTCTTTAACTCTTAGCATAAAGAGAATTCACGCTTTAAGTTGAATTCCAAGCTATACTTCTACATAACCTTGGAAGATAGATGCATGGGAACCGTATTCCCATATATGGAATCCAAGTTATCTTCTAAGGAACCTTGGAATATAGCTTGGAACAATATATTAACCTACTTGGAAGTTGTTAGACATTTTTTTTCACACTTGGTATAATTTAGATTCCATCTTAAGACTTTTCCTTACATGATTCCTATGGAAAATGAAAACCACCATAAATTTTAGGCATCCCATAAGATGTAGTAAAAATGAATTCATTATAGCACTGTAAAAATCCACAACCCAACTAAGTCCAAATGGAATCCCTCAGACATGAAAAGGACCTCTAGATTAGTCCAGATTGTCATTGGACAACTAGATAGGGAGCATGTAAGTTTTTTAAAAATAAAATAAAATTATTCATTTAAATTCGTAGGCGCCTTGGTAATATAAAACTAAACGGTCCTCTGTGGACTTAATGAACATTCGTTCAATTTTTCATAGTGAGAAAATTCCTCGCAAATTTGTAATCATTGATATCTGTAGAGATTATCCTTTGAATGTGGGTGAATTAACATCTATGTTGCAGGAGTTTTCTGTTGGAAAATTGGGCTATAAAGGAGGATGAAATAAACATAGAGAATATTATAGCACTGTGTTCAATGATCTTTCGATTCTTTTAGACAAATTAATTCGACACATACGAATAAATTCGCGGTTACAATCGGTCAACGAGTTAATGCCTTCAGGATTATACTCCATTGATTCGACCGAAAACACACAATTTAGAATTTCTGATGATTCTTTTGAGAAGGATGAAAACCAAAAACCTTTTTTTAATGGTTTGATTGAGAATCAAAATCACTACTTAGAGGGGAATTGTATCTATTGGAGATGCATGTTCAATTCCAATGTTTATATATGGTGACTGGTGACTGATAGGAATATAACACATATGTTTGAATTTAAATTGATATTTGGATCAGGTCGATCACAGTCCAGTGGGGCTGGCGCATCCTCGGAAGCACCCATCGTAGTGACAAACAAAATGTGAAAAGTCATTTTCTTTTTACGTTATTGAAAATATCCAATATTGTTCTTTTACATTCATGGATGTTATATGCCATAGAAGTTTTCACTGCGCGCTTGTTAATTATTTTTAAAAAAATCCTCTTATCTGTATAAATTATATATTTATAAAATATTTTGGTACCCTTTTAAGTTTTTTATAAATTGCACTATTTGGGAAAAAGTTAATCAATTTTTTAAAACAATCTTATAGTAATAGTAATTAGTAGTAAGGTATTTTGCATGAGTTTTGAGGGTTTGATTGAGTATCTTTTATGATTTACGTCCCACGTATTTATATGCTTTTGTTTTTGGGACAAGCGAGATTGTTTCACCTGTGATGATTTATCCACCAAGTAGTCTAAAATCTCTGGAAAGTTCTTTAATGGTTTAGGAATAAAGTTAACACTCAAGGGCCCAAAATGGTCCAATTCGGCGACATGGCTTGAAGGTAATAGGCCAATGGTATTAGGGCAGTGGAAACATATTAGTGGGTCGCCTTTGTTGTGTCGACAGGAATTTTGGCGACTTTTCCGACGGACATCACCGATGAATTTTTATCGGGCATTGTCTACGGACTTCTTTGGTGGCCAACTCCGACGGACTTTTTCGGTGTGCATCGCCAGTCGGCTACATGGTCCACAATTGTTTTGGAAATGTTTGTTTGACGGTATTTGGTCATTATTCTATCGCTTATGGTGTCGCAATGTAAAAATATTAGGGTACACATCGTTCCTTCTTAATCGACAAACTTGTTACACGATTAAGAATATCATGTTACTTTTTGCTCTGATTCTAACGACTGAATTTCATTACAGTGATACATAATCTCCCCGTAAGCGACCATCATCGTTGTTGAAGTGATACCTTCCCCAAAACATGTATCATTTAATATGAGTTATCAAGTATTTTCCCTCCAAGTGAATGTCATCACGGTTGATTAGGTGATATGCAACTCACCCTAATCATTTATCTAGTTATGTTGAGGTGTCAAGTATCTCTTCTCTAAGCAAAAGTCATCGAGGTTGAAGTGATGTGTAACTCCTTCTAAGAAAATAGTTAGTGTCATACTGTTTAGTGTTCAAATAAGGGTGTGAATATCATATTCGACATATGTATCTAAAGGCCCAACTTGTAATTAAACGGTAGCAAACCCAAATCACATGTAATAAAATAGTCTAGAATAATCGTAATTTAACTGTTGTAGTATCGAGAAGTACCACGTCGTGGAAATATCCCTCCACGATCCTTATAAATACATAATTTTAGCCTTTAAACCAACAATTCATTTCAATTATATTAGAGTTTTATAATCTCTTTATTTACATATCTTTTGTTTTAATTATTATTTAAATATATTTTGTTTTTATTATTATTTAATTTACTCTTATTAGTTTAGTAGTTTATAATCTCTTGGATGTCTAGTTTCTAATAACTACATTTTAGCGTCGACACAAGTGGATTCGACTTATCCTTTATAATAGGGAGAAAGTTTTTCTTTGTTTATTTCATTTATCGTATATTCTTGTTGATTCATCACTTACATTGTTGAATTAACATATCTTAAGTTTTCCAGTTCAAAACATTACTTAATTTGTTTTTTACATTAATTTACTTCATTAACTATTTCAGTCATTTAATTTGATCAACATCATAGAAAGAGAAGCTGTTTTTTGAGCTCTCTATTTGAAAAACATATACATGAAAACCCACCCAAAAATCGTAATAAAAACCCTTGTGAAGTTGGTCTAGATTTTAGATAAAAAATTACTAATTGTTTGGTAATTTCATCCAAACACCACACGCTTTGAAAGATAAACAATTCTAGTGGAAAACCTTAATATTACCCGGAATGCTTTCGTAATTTCATTTTCAGCCTCTGGTGGAAAGCTTAAAGTCCTACGGGGTGTTTTAGTAATTGTATATGTATTTAATTTCATTCTCAGCTTCCGGTGGCGAACCTTAAAGTGACCTAGTGTGCTTTCACCATTTCACTAAATAGTTCATTTTTACTTTCGGTCTCCTGTGCAAACCTTAATGTCACCTGAAATGATTTCGTCATCGGGGCGGAGCCAGAATTAATTACTTATATTCCACACAATTAAATGGTAACATAGTGGTAATAAGTTCATTCCCCAAAAAGAAGAGAGTTTTTAGTTGTTAAAAGAATAAAAAGGGGGATTTTTGGGTTGTAAAACAAAATACATAATTAAAAAATAATACATTTAAAGCAACGAAAAGAAAGAATCCTAAGGAATCCTTCGTCGTCACTGAAAAGAAACTTAATTAATATAATCGTTTATTTCTTGTTAAATTTATATTGTCACCAACCGTAGAATAGCAATAAGCTTAATTATCCCCGAAATTCCCGTTGTCACTGAAAACAGAAGTGCTCGACTACCATATTCTATCCACCAATAATAGGTTCTCAAGGTATAAATTAATCGAGCGTTTTACACTTTGTGAATTAGGTTGATCCTAGTATCAAACACATATGCTCGGTCTGCTTACTAGTGTCATCTCTATATACAATTACTTAACAAATCCTCTGTCAGATTTTATGATGTTCTACTTGCATAAATTGAATGATGATTACAGTACCACACAAGACAATACTAGTTAGAGAATTATTGTTAGGTTGGTTTAAATGACCAAAAAAATAACCCAATAATAATTCTTAAACACTAAAATAATAGAGACAATCGACAAGAAAAATAAAAATAAAAATAAACTTGTAAAAATAATTAAGATCTCATTATTCAGGACTTTCAAATCTAATCAATAGAAGAATCAGCTACTCATGTTAGAAAGAAAGAAGAAGAACAAAAAACGATAAATCACACGGTTTTCCTTTATGAGGGCAAAAACCCTAACATCTTGTGCTAGCATCTTCTTTTGCCTCCTTGTGTTGTAGAGAAAATTATGTGTGAAAGGTTTATCTAGGCTCTCCTTTATAGGCTCTTGTAATTTCCTCTTGATGTCTATCCAAATAGGAAACCTGATTAGCATCAAATATTTTCACCTTCTTTCGATCATTATCTAAGCAGAAAACTTAACCTCCTCAAATACTAATACATCCTCTTAATCCCTATCCAATTAGGATACTTAACCTCTTCAAATTCCAACAAAACCACTTATTTTCACGTCCAAGGCAAGCTCAAACACATCCCTTCTTTCTCTTCCCGCGTAGGGTCAAAACAGGCCCACATAAACCAAATCCAAGTTGGTTTCACCATGCATTTTGCCCATAACTTCTTCATACGAACTCGGAATGACCTCATTCTTTTTATGTTGGCTTTTTCTTTCAAATATCTATAAGATAGTGAGAAGAACTCCTGGACTTTAATGTTCAATTATTGATTTGGTAGTCATTCTTATGTTCTTCGACGTTCTTTGCACATTTTCGTCGTATTTCTTCCACTTCTCTTGGCTCTAGACAATTAGAGTACTTCACCTCTTAGATCTTTTGTAGCCATTTTCATTTTTATTGGGATGATTCACATAATAAAAATACATAAAAGAAAACAAGAATAATAACAAGTAATATACAAGAATTATAACAAATATTAATATGGATTTAACATTAAAATCATATAATGCATTTATCAAGCAAGCACCAAAATCAGCAAATCAGACCGCCTATAAATTTCTCGACAACAGGCATCTCAAGAATATTACAGTTCCTCCACTTCATCTACGACAGCCTTTATGTGACGGATAAAAGCGTTCTCCGCCTTACCACGAAAGGATGACATCCAAAAAGCATCATCAACCACCCCTAGTAATTTTAAGATGAATATACTGCTTATTCACACGACTCATAATCTTAGCACAACAAAAAAATGCATCAGATTCCACATGGTATTCCCGCACCGAAATAAAGTTAATTAATAATTAAAAATGATAAAACCGAGCACGACAATGCATACTCGCGGTTCAGGAACGCCAGATGGACCAGACCGCCTAAGATGACTATAAGAGCCTACACCAATATCGCTCACGTCGCTACCCGAAGAACCTTTAGCAACGAAGAAACATGTAAAAATTATAGGTAACAGGATACTACCAGTATAACAAAAAAAACTTCACTAACATACTACATAGAAAACAAATCTCACTCGAAGAAGATTCGGGAAAACTATACCCGTTACGAGCCATGAGAAAACTTAAAAGCTCACTAAAGAACCAGAGAAAAGCTAAACCAGGGAGAAACTTGTTGGGGACAAAATGATGTTCGCCCGAAGTGACATCATCACGTCTCGATCCCGAAGCGACGTCATCATTTTCCCAATGTGACGTCATCAAGTCCGATGCCCAACTTGGACCGAAGCGACATCATCATTTTCCCGTAATGACGTCATCAATCCCGATGCATCAAGTCAAGAACACATGGCGGATCCCGTTGACACATGGCGAAACGTGGTGAATCCTCTACAACACATGGCGAGCTTAAAAGAATCTCCATCGACACGTGGCAAACCTTGATGGCATGTGGCGAAGGGCTTTTTAATAATTATCATCTATTTTATCCCTATAAATATAATTTTATAGAGAAGAAGAAGGGGACTTTTGGCCCGATGGAGGCTTCCTCTGCTTCATTCTCAACTGTAACCCAGAGATGAATAAAAACTCCAACTTCATTACCCGTGGATGTAGGCTAATCATGGCCGAACCACGTTAAATCCTTTGTGTTAATTTCATTTTCATCGATCTTTTATTGTCATTTTTGGTTGTTTTTTGCCCATGAGAAATTCGGCAGAAACAATTTGGCACTAGAAACAGGGATTGTGTCAAAGGATTTATCCTACCTGATGCATAGATTGATTGGAGCTTCAGAGAGCATCCAGTTTTAAAACAGAAAATGATACAGTTGAATAATGGAGATAGAGTGGAAGAAGAAGCAAACAACAGTTTACAGTCTAACCAAAAACTTTGATTTCATCTCGATTACATGATCTAAAAATCTCATCCATACCTCTATTTCGAACAAAACTTTTGAGAATTTTTCTCTTTTCAAGATTTTGAATTAAATTTTGGCTAAGAATATCGTCTAATTTTGAGGATTTCGAACTCAAATTTTGGGGGTTTTCTCACAGAATCTTCTTTTTGCTCTTCACACAATTTTGGTTTTCTCGAATTTTGAAACCGAGTATTGTTTCTGTTTTAAAACCAAGTATTGTTTCTGTTTTGAAACCAAGTTTTGCTTACAGACTTGCAGCAATTGAATTATGTTTTACAAACCCATTAAATTGATTTTACAACATTAAGCATCATAGTTTCAATTTGATTAGGGAATTTTACTCATTAACTTAATTAGCTTTTCTTCATGAATTAATTCCTACAAAAAACGATTTGAATGATTGGGTTTTATCTTGAATGTGAATATGATTGCAGGGAAGGACTTTTGCTTGAGTGAAATCATAACCAACTTCATGTGGGAATCAACCACAAGATTGCACTTAAAATGCTCGAAAAAACGCCTGAATGATCAAATTTTCAGAATTGAAAATCTACATCACTCCCGGTATAATACTACAAGTTTGCTATGGATTCTATGAGGAATTTAGAGTAATGGGTCAATGGAATTTTGGCTGGAATCTACTCAAGCCTGATGGTGTTCAACTGTAAACTCAAGCTCCCAACTCTCAAAATTTGCACCAAATTTTCAACTCTCACCAGAATTTCAGCCCAAGTTGCTCGTTTGGATGGCTTCTTCTACAAAATTCAAATGGATACCACATTAAATTCAGTACCTCACATCCTTACAGACTCTATACATGTGGAATTTTTATTCTTTGGTGGTTCTGATGTGTTGAGAGGGTTGAAAAGGCATTCATGGATCTGAACTATCTGGTTTAAGGAAGGCAATCCTCAACTTGAGAAGTACCAGTTGTAATGTTTCTTTTTTCTTCATGAATTGTTAACTTGGTTGAAGCCAAACAACGCCAGTCTCGTCTGCCCACAACAAGAGGTTATGGAACTAAAAAGCAAGCTTGGCTATCGCGAGTACTGTGTGCAAACATCTATACATTACGTAGGACAAGCGACACCAACGGAAACTGATTCTGTCCATGATAAAGTCGTCACTGAAAGCACAAGGATGCATGCCGCTATCGAACCCATATACGATGTACAACAAGGAAGAACCAGCCATTCAAATCATATATCAGGTTGCAACACTTCTTTGTTTGGTGATTTTTCATCTATCAACATTTCCTTTAGCTGCAAAAATAAGAGATCTTGTTGCTTCCAAACAGATTTTGGATGATATTGATGCTCAGCTGACTGGGACTCGAACGAGGACCATATCACGCCAGAAGAAGGCAGAGATTGAAGAAGACAAGCTCAAAATGACAAAAGAGACATGACAGAATAATGAAGCAATCTGGTGAGATTTCATCCAGAGATGGTTCGCTTTCATGCTTCCTGTACAAGGAAGCATCTTGAATGGTACAAAGACTCCAACCAGCTTACACGATCCACTGTGACAATCAACTCTCAATATTTGCATTTCTAAGCTCAAGAAAAGACATATATATGTATTCTAAACAATCAACTCTCACTTGTGTGAAAAACGTATTTTCATTTCTAAGCTATGAAGGGCACTTCAGAAATACAGCAGTCATACGATGATGCACTAGGGGGCATGCTATAAAGAAACCAAATTTTTAGCTGGGAAATGAGCTAAATATTGCGCGTCATTTAGCGATATCAACTGACAAGACTCTTGCAAAGAGCTAAGTATACTTTATTTCTTTGATTTTAAGATTTTCTCTTGCTCTAATTATTCTTGTTTGTATAAGTCATGAAAATGACTCTTATTGAAAGGTGAACATGCTAAAATGCCACCCACCACAATTATCGGAATGTCTGGCGCAAATAGGCTTTGGCGCGTATAAAGAAAATTACGCCCAATGAATAACCTGACATGTGACCCGTTCCGATTGCAACTTTAAATTTGAATTCCTGATTGACTTATACATTTATGCAAGATTCAATAATTGGATGAAAGATAGTTTATTAATCAATTTATCATTTTTGGTTAAAACGCATGAAATGATATTATTACGCTAATGTGCGCTTATCTGTAAGATTTGCAGCAAAATTATTTCTTGAATGGATCAGGTTCATACTCTTATCGTGTCAAGGCCAAGCGAAAAGTAACTGAAGTAATTTTCTTAAGAGTTTTTCTTCAAACAACTCTCAAGAAAAGGGGGCAAGTTGTTGGGGACAAAATGATGTTCGCCCGAAGTGACATCATCACGTCCCGATCCCGAAGCGACGTCATCACGTCCTGATCCCGAAGCGACATCCCGAAGTGACGTCATCACGTCCCGAAGCGACGTCATCACGTCCAGATCCTGAAGCGACGTCATCACGTCCCGATCCCGAAGTGACGTCATCATTTTCCCGAAGTGACGTCATCAAGTTCGATGCCCAACTTGGACCGAACCTCAATTTGGACCGAAGCGACATCATCATTTTCCCGTAATGACGTCATCAATCCCGATGCATCAAGTCAAGAACACGTGGCGGATCCCGTTGACACATGGAAAAACGTGGTAAATCCTCTACGACACATGGCGAGCTTAGAAGAATCTCCATCGACACGTGGCGAACCTTGATGGCATGTGGCGAATGGCTTTTTAATAATTATCATCTATTTTATCCCTATAAATACAATTTTAGAGAGAAGAAGAAGGGGACTTTTGGCCCGATGGAGGCTTCCTCTGCTTCATTCTCAACTGTAACCCAGAGATGAATAAAAACTCCAACTTCATTACCCGTGGATGTAGGCTAATCATGGCCGAACCACGTTAAATCCTTTGTGTTAATTTCATTTTCGTCGATCTTTTATTATCGTTTTTGGTTGTTTTTTTCCCATGAGAAATTCGGCAGAAACATAACTCATGGAAATAAACGATGCCTTGTAAAGAAGTAGCAATCTCTTTCATTATCAAAAGCCATAAGACAATAAATAACCATTTAAAATAAACTAAAATAAAAGACAAAATAAGAGAGCAATATAGTAGTAGAAGAAGAGAAACTTTGTTGATTTGTCTTCATCTTTACAAAGGAGGAAGAGACCTCTTATATATGCTTTCTTCAATTAGGGAAATAACTATACCATTAAATCACCAATTACACCTAGAATAAGGGGGTTACAAGAGTTACAAAATTAACACCCATGAAGTGGATATTAAGTGCCTAACTACTATGAATTAGTGGAATGGTGGTTCATCTCCATATAATTATTTTATAACACTCCCCCTAGATGTCCACCACGTAAAAATGTTGCCTCGTTAAAACCTTGCTAGGAAAACCCATCGGGAAAAACCATAGCGAAAGAAAAATAGTGTAGTTTAAAAAAATTTCTCCCCCTCGTGCTGCTAACGTGTTATAAACTAAATCAAAAGATGAACTATTGCACAAAAGAAATATAGAGAGAAGAAGAGAGAATTTCTCATTACTAGATATTAGTATACATTACAAAGGAATGAGCCTCAATTTATAGGCTAATACAAGAGAGGATGATAAAGATAGCATTAACATTATGAAGTAATGGAATGCATTCTCATAAGTAAGGTATTAAACCTAAGTTATTACACTAAATGTGGGGGTTACCAAGAAGTGAAAGATGTGAAGAGGTGGAAGGGGAGATGATAAGGTGGTGGTGTAAGAGGGGTGTAAGAGTGGTGGAATCCACCAAAGAATTAATTTACAACACTCCCCCTTGGATGACACCACTCTATTATGATATTTCCTCGTTAAAACCTTGACAGGAAAACCCAAAAGTGATAAAACCTAGACGAAGAAAAAAGAATACAAATCATATCATGGTGTTGGAAGCGTCAAACATTGCCTCATTAAAACCCTGCTAGGAAAACCCACTGGGACAAAACCAAGCGAAGGAAAAAGAGTACAACACGCATAAATTTTCATCACACAATACTGATGTTCTCCCCCTGATGATGTGCACCCAAAGAAGTATAGAAAGACTGATTACATAATGTTGGTCTTCAAGTAGAATCACTGACGTCTTTGTTCAAAACAAGATATAAGTTTGTCTTCAATAATGTCTTCGAATATCTCTTTAAGAAAATTTCTTCAAGTTCGTTGCCTCATCAAAACCTTGTCGGGAAAACCCAGAAGGAAAAAACCTTGACTAAGGAAAAAGAGTACAACTGTAGATAGATTAAGAAAAGGAGTTGGACATATATATATTTCCTCGTTAAAACCTTGAGAAGGAAAACCCAGTTGGACAAAAACCTTGACTAAGGAAAAAGA
This sequence comes from Papaver californicum, assembly GCA_023531435.1. NCBI lineage: Eukaryota > Viridiplantae > Streptophyta > Magnoliopsida > Ranunculales > Papaveraceae > Papaver > Papaver californicum. Next base: position 3,107,432 of record JAJJMC010029784.1, on the reverse strand, counting down.
GTACAACTCGTAAAGTCCAATATATCCTCCAGCAGAAAGAAGATATCTCATTTGATTTACCACAAGTAGCTAATCAGCAACCATCTTCAGCTCAAATTTTTTTTTTTTTTTGGTAATGGAGACCTTTATGTTGCCATAACTTAATTTCAAATCTCAAGTTGAATTGTCTTTGTCAAATTCCCAATGGTTGATTTGTAGGATCTGATATATCATTTATTCTTCGTAAATTCCTTTCAAACAATAATAGATGATCATCGTTGTTGCTGCAAAAAGGATGTTGTATCGTCTAACAATTTGGCAAATGGAAACTGATTATCTGTAGTTCATTACTTACGAGACTTTAGATAAACCGTCAAAGCAAAGATCAAATGTTAGAGGTACTACAAAAACCAATATACACAATGCCTCCATATTAGTGCTAATCAAATTCACTACCGAACAATTTCAAGTATAACATATAAAGTTATACATAAAATCAAGCATAAAAACAACTTGTAATTAGTACGTAATACGAACCAGAGAGAGTGTTACATACCCGTTACCGAGATGAAAGTAGATTGCTATTACACAAGTTTTATTAGGAGGTTACGTACTTATCCATGTAAACATGTCAAAACTTTCTAAAGTTGACAAAATCATGGACCATTATAATGCTTAATAAGTTTGATACATGATTCCAAGATCTTTTATCTTGAATTATTTCAATAAGGAAGTATAACCTGTGATAATTTTTTAGAAGTTTACACGAACGTTATCTTCGATAACAAACAATTATGTCAGACTATGACATGTAAAACTGGCAAATAATAGTTTCCCTTAAAATTCATCTGTCAACGGGGTACACAATACTTACCAAAGTATTGTGTATTTTCAAATCATTTAAGAGTAGATGATGTAATTTCACAGATCTCAAGTGTCTGTAGAAACTAGATGCCACGAGTGGCGCTGTGCAATTAGCGTCCTTGTTCCTCTCGTCTCACTTTCATGCAAACTAATTAAGCATCAAACTTGTAACCTTCCGGGTTCATAATTTTTATTTATGTCCAAAAATGTTTATTAGTGAGATAAAAATCAAATATGGATGCCTTTCACCCATATTAGTCAACCATACATATTGTCGATACTTCACGGCAGTTTCTCTGCGAAAAAGGATTTTGTCTATAATACATGTATGGTTGTCGCTACTCTGAATACATGTTCGACAATAACTACGATTATGTACGCGTATAAAAATCATTCTTTAATATCGACACCACTTGTCCACTTAGGAATGAATTCCTCTTTAGGAGATAAATATGGCTCGGTAATTAAAGATTGTAGTTAAATAGTCTCATTGAGAACATTATCAATAGCCTCCCCAGGAGCACTGTTTTGATCCAGCGTGATTGGCTTCCACTATTTATTTTTCATCAACAATTCAGATGAGTTGTAGACGACTCAATTATTGTTAACTCATGGCATGCCCTGCAGGGACATAAACTAATGCCAAAATACGTGCAACAACAAATGAGTTTTAATTATTCTTCTTGTAAGAATAAAATGCTTCAAGCATATCATAATGAATGAATAACTTCTCCACCTTATACCGAATTGGTGCAAGAATTATGATGAGACCAATTCATGACGTTCTTATAACGACTGTTTTCCTCCCTCTAACGACGGGAAGTCTCATCACATCTAGTATTATTCATGCAAAATATATTATGGGTGAGTGACCTTGGATCCAAGTAGGTCATCCGAAAAACTTTTTTTTTTCTTCAGATTGTTCATCATAATATTACAATTAATAATTTTAAATCACCCATGCTCATATATGTAATTAAAATTTGACAGCGTATACTTTATCAGTGTGCACCCTGATTAGCATTTATTATAAACGATAGTCATATGCTCTTGTATTGGTACGTCTACCAAAATTTGAGCGGGAAATTCCGCTTGATTGGTACTAATCAATCAATATGTCGGAAACGTTTAATGCTGTAAAAATTGTGCTCTTGTAGCAAAGAATATGACATATATTTTGATTTTTGATAATAAAACCACTAACAAAAGTATAGATTAACGAGAGAAAAATAATAAAACCATTAACAAAAGTATTTAGTAACTATGGGCTACTTCGGGAACCCAGAATTTTATGGATACCTGAAATCCAAAAAAAATCATAGACCACTTCTGGAGTCTATATTTATGGATTACTGCGGGAACCCGTAATAATTTGGATTGCTACAAAAATTTATAATTTGCATGTTAGACTACTTCTGGAGTTAATAACATCCCATGGATTGCTTCTGGAATCCTTTTTTTTTTTTTTTTTTTCAAGACCAATAATTAAAATAAACAAAAATCAAAATAAATAAAGAACATACACAGATACAGTACCAACATAATTTAAATATCAATTTCGTCATCTTCGGGTTTGACGAAATATTAATTGCCAGTGTACACGTGGACACATTATTTGTAAAATAAAATTATCTTAACATCAGTGTCATGTTACTTCAGGAACCGCAGATAGAGACATGATGTCACTTTGTTATGGGTCACTTCAGGGACCGACCGATTAACCGATTGAACTTCTTTTGTCCATATTGTGTCACACTGAGTTCCAACTTCAGGTGGAACAATTTTTTTATTTTATTTTATTTTATTTTATTTTTATTTTTTTTAATCCAGGAGATTATTATTGAGGAGGAAAAGTTAAAGTTGTGCTATCCTTCAAGGATACAACCTTTCCTCTTTGTAATGATGCGATCCGCAATTATTGGTACCTTAAAGTGATATAAAATAAAATAAAATAAATAGATAATAATCCATCGACAAAATAAAAACTCATATATATATGATATAATTCACAAATGTGCAATTTTAACTAATACATGGTATATATATGTATATGCATGAATCGATTATTTGTCTAAACAAATAGTAGCTGTGAATATATTACTATATTCAACTAAATCTTCATCTTATGAAAACCAAAAGTTTGTCAACTCATGAATATAAAGTAAAAGATTTTGATTTTAGTTTTTCTTAAAAACAAGAAAAAAGATATATAGTATTTTACCTTATTGTGTAAGATTCATCAAAATAGAGATTTGATTATCATCGTGGTCAATTGACGACCCTTGAAAAAAAAAAAGGCAATTTCGATCTCATTAACAAAGCGTGCTGATAACGTAAAATAAACTAAAATAAAAGACCAAATAAGAGAGCAATATAGTAGTAGAAGAAGAGAAACTTTGTTGATTTGTCTTCGTCTTTACAAAGGAGGAAGAGACCTCTTATATAAGCTTTCTTCCATTAGGGAAATAACTATACCATTAAATCACCAATTACACCTAGAATAAGGGGGTTACAAGAGTTACAAAATTAACACCCATGAAGTGAATATTAAGTGCTTAATTACTATGAATTAGTGGAGTGGTGGTTCATCTCCATATAATTATTTTATAACACCATTGAAAACATAAACTGTATAAATAAAACCAACAAACGTGAAGGAAAAAAGTAACGTACCGAAGATTATCATACTTTAAAATCCAAAGGGCATGACACTCCAAGTTACTCAGTTTTTATATTACTCTAACGCTAAAAAAATAACAAAAATGGATATCATATTTTACATATATATCTAAAGGCCTAAGAGGTAATTATAAGAGGTGGAAAGTCCAAAACCCATGTTATAGGGTAGTCTATAATAGTTGTAATTAACTATTATGGTCTCGATAAATACCGGATCATAGGGGTATATTTCCACGATCCCTATAAATGTAAGTCTAGCCTCTAAAGCCAATGACCCCATTCCATTCTATTCTATTAGAGTTAACCTTCTTTGTACTTATTTATCTTTTATCTATATGATTATATAGCTTGCTTTTTGTAACTTACCAGTTTATAATCTCTTAAGGGAGTGTGGTTTTAGTTTTTACCAACTTTAGAAGGTAAATTTTTCTGATGCATTTTGTTCGTGCATTTTGAATATGGAATGAAAATCTAATTATTTTTTTTATCTTGAATTTGTGTAGAGGGATAGTCCTATTTTTCTATATTTGAGCAGTTTTAGATATTTGTATTTTTATGTCTCGCTATGCAATATAGTTACGTCGTACCGGCCGTTAAAATCGAAATTTATCATGTATTATCCTTTAACCTAGACGATACGTAAAATATCAAAGATACATGAATATTTCGAACATCAGTCATATCAGACTGATATATCAGCCTATAATATCGGTAAGGAGATATACACATTTTTTTGTCTTATTTGATCTCATATTTATACTGTTAATTCTCAGTTTTTGTAATAATATTGTTATTTGTATTTTTGAGGAATTGGCAATTATAGAAAAGTTGGCTTAAAAGTGTTAAAGGCATCCTATAAAATTTTTAAAGGCACACATGCATTGGTTAAAGGTGCCCATGGTTTGGTTCAAGGCACCCACCTTTTTTACATTTCAAACCAAAATTTTGGTGGGAACCTATATCTCTCAACTGCGTCAATTGGTTAAAAGGGTTTTCGGAAAGATTTGAAGAGTTTTAAGACAAGAATAATTCTTGGCTTAATTAAGAGGAGTTTGAACTTGGAAAATCGAAAACGAAACAATATCTCGTGAAATAGGTTCTCACCATTAAAAAGGGGAAGGGAATTATTCTCGATTTATCATTGATACAGAAGAAAATATTCTCGAGTCTCATCAAAGAATTTGTTTAAAATTTAAATACCAAGAGTTTTTAAAGAAAGAAAAATCTTTGCCGAGATTATGTTCATTCAAAAAGAAGATTTTATAACGATTTTGGAAGATAATCGAGTTGTTAAGTGTTGCAGTATAAATAGGATTCGAAAGGAATAGCTCAAAAGATGGGAAAGAGAGCAGATAATCGAGAAAAGCAAATTGCAGAAATTCTGCAATTGCCTGCGAGAAAAGAAAGAAGAAGAAGAAACCACACACAGAAACAGTTGCAAGAACCATCCCCTTTTCTATCAATGAAACAACGGCAGAGAACTGTCATTTATTTGACAGTGATCTTTTTTGTTACTTTTAGCAACTGATTTGCAACATAAACAATTTTCTGTGCTATGCTTTTTTTCTTCTTTTTTCGTCTCTATTTGTGATGGGTAGCTTATCTTTCCGCTGGTGTTAAAGATGAAGTCAAAATTATATGTAAGAAACTCATACTTTTTTATTTAATTTGCTCTTACCCTTTATGAATGGTTTAATTAATTTATTAATTTCTTTCATATGGTCCTCTAATTTGGTGTTGTATTGATTAATTATTTGTCAAGTGAAAGAAATTACACATTTAATTTAAATAGTTTTAACCACAATATCTCCGAGGCGTAAAATCGTTTGGTCCTAAATCACCTTGAGTTATATTTAAAATGGGAGTTTTGCATAGTATCTTGATGGATTCCAGAAACACTAGTATCCTTCTACTTGTTAGTTTAGTACTTTATTTTTATTTATTTATTATTTTTATTTAAATTAAAAGTTATAATTATTGTAGTCTCTGTGGACAACCCGTATTTGTATACTGTCTCATCGACAGTTGTACACTTACAGTATTTAACTTAGAATCCCATCAAATTTTTCGTGTCGCTGCCGGGGACTAAATAGTTTTTTTTTTAGTTTCTATTAAATTTGTATATATTATGATAACGCAGATTTTTAGTTATTTTATTTTTACATTTTTTTTGGATATTTTTCTATTTTCTGTGTGCAAGTTTAATTTGGCATTAAATGTGAAAATAGAATTCACGTACCAAAAAAGTTACTAGAATGTCAAGATTTTTTAATTTTTTTTAGTTTAGGTTTTATTTATTTTTGTAAATAATTATCTTAGGAAATACTTTTATTTTCTGTAAATTTTATTTTATTTTATTCTATTGCACATAATTCAATTATTATTTTATTTTTAATTATTTATTTTATTTTGTTTTATTCTATTTTCCTTACAACAACAAAAAACACCTTTTACACCGTATTTCACATTCGTCGAACTACCAATTTAAGGAAAACTCGTGGAAAAGTAAGTTGTACTCGTGTCTTGGGCCTGAGCTTACATATTTTAATCAACCCTGCATTTGCACGTGCACCCAAAAAAAATTATCGAGTTGGTATTATGAAGACAAATACAATGAATATCCGACTGATTTTCAAAATGGACATTATCCATACTATGATCATAGTGTGGATAGTACTTGGGACCATTACTGACCTTCTAAAGGTTATAACTCATACCATGGTGATCCCAATTACTACTCTCACGTGCACCAGTCGTATGAACGGGTAAATGAGTTATATTATAATGATCATAATGTGAATTCTCCGTCTTTGGAGGATTTAGTCAAACAGTTGCCATATATTTCTTCTTGTAATCCAAGTCTTTCTTTAGCAGAGTCGCTTAAGAAGTTCAATGAAACTACACGTGAACTTGATAATACTTATAATTGTGAGACTCTTACAAATTATGTGGAAAAAATGCACCTAAAACTATTGCTCTCAATGAACTTGATTTCCAAAATAGTGTTTCTAATTCTACCCTTGATAATACTTATAATTATTCACCTAACCTAGAGGAAGGGGTTAAAATTGAAGACACTACTTGTTCAGATAAGGTTCAACCATCTTCATGTTATTATGACGATGAGGATAGTGTTGATGAAAAACTTGAAATTCATAGTCATAATGACGAGGAAATTGTTACAACAATCGAGTTTCATGATAATGATGATGTTTTTAGTTCAAATCCTAATAATATTGATGGTTATTTACTTATTCAAAAGGAAAATGATTTAACTAGACATACTATATTGTTTTATATGGAGTAATATTTCCTTGTTAGCATGAAGTCGATGATGGTTTAGAAGAACGAGTTTATCCTGAGACTGGTGTTTTAGAGTCTAACGATTTAAAAACAATAATCTTTAGCAAAGATGATAGACTTGTAGAGAATGTGAGTGAAGGAAAACTACCAAATTACAATTGACCATTTTCCTAACTGTAATAATTTAGAAATTAAGGAAATTGTGACTAGTCTGTCCAAGGACATTGACAACTCTAGGTTTGGGTGTGAATGTCATTCTCATTTTGGTTTTCCTTTGACTGTTAGAAAGGTCCCTAACTTGGGCCTTGATGTATGTGCCTCTACCATCTTATGTGATTATCTTCATACACGTTTTCCTGAGCCTGATTGTGTCCAGAAAGAACTTCAGTTGTTAGAAACCCATCATCATGTTGATGTTGTTTACCCAGGCCATGATACCATAATTGATATTGTTGTCCCACCAAAATTTTATCTTCCAAATGTAGGAACATCTAAATTTGAAATGTGTCAATTCTTAATCATTAGAACTAAACCTAATTATTTTAGGAAATTAGAATCGACACATTTCTTAAGAATGACCACCACTCTCATATACTCCATTGTGGTCAACTTTGTGAGACAAAGTTGATTGACTCTAATGATCCACAATTTTTTCCATTATTGTGATATGATGTGTAAGTTGTGACTAACCGTTTCGTGGTATGACTGAAGACTTTAAATTTAGATTTCTATGGGAGGCACCTCATTTTCTTTTGTACACGACTATATATGGTAACATATTTTCTTATATATTTTAAATTATAAAATTTTCTCTTAATTCATGCTTTCATTCATTTATCTTTAGAACATTGAGGACTATGTTCAATTTAGGTTTGGGGGTAAGGGAGAAAAAAATGATTATTGTATAAAATATCCAATATTTAGAGTCGCATAGTATTCTTTTAGCTAAGTTTACATATTGTTTCTCACTAAAAAGATAGAAAATAGAATTGCTAGAGAAATCTACATATGTGTTCTTAACCTATGAGAGAGTAATCGTGATGGACCCAACCATCTATGCTGGAGACTATTAGGCCATAAGAAAATGCCAGAAAAACAGTACTAACCAATCATTAGTGGAGACTACACTTTTGAGTGAGGCACCAAACCTTCAACTGCCCTCTTAGAATGTTTCATATGCATAAACTCCGAGTAAAATGATGAGCTACTCAACCTCCTACCACTTTAGCACTTTCAGATCTTTGAGTACTAATTCTTATCATCATGAGGGTGACATCAGGACTATCCTCATCTTGGAGTCTTAATCACAGAATCACGACTATCTCTCAATAAAAACTCATCATCATCAACAAGCGGAGAAATATCAATTCATGAAGAAGTTGAAGACGTTCAAGGTTTACAAGAAAAACAACATTACAAGATGTAAATTTATGAAGATTTGTGTACCAATAATTGTGAAGAATCAAGTGCAAAAGTCCTTCTCCAGTGGCAAGTAAAGTTTTATTATGTTCTGTATCATTCATTTTTCTCATAAAAAGGCTGATTAAAACCTTACCAACCTATATATATTGACTTATGTTTTATATTTTGTATCATTCTTAGAAAAAAAATACAAAAGAAGACCAAAATAAAAATTCAAAAAAAAATTTGTGTAATAATTTCAATAGGAAAATCCATGGTGAAGAAGAAAAGCAAAAGGAAGTTTCAAAACAACAAGCAATCGAAGAAAAAGAGTAAAGTTTTACAAGTTTCAAGGGTTTATCATCAAGGATTGAGGCCGAAGACAGAGTTGTTTCTATTAAACAGTACGAGAGAGTTGTGATTCAAAGACAGAAGTGAATGTATGTTCCATCCTCATATATGGTCGATTTCCTAAGAAGTCATCAGATTTCTTTTCCTTCAAGATCTTCAGGGAAAAAAAAGGTGTTACCATCAATGGTGTGTAAGTATTCTCTCTTCAATCCTACTTAGACACCTGTGTGACCCTTAAATCGTATTACGAGTGCAAATTCATAAAATCCTATTGGTGAGGCATAGTCGAGGAGAAATGATTATTCGGTTACTTTGTTATTCCGATATCCATCTGGCAAAGACATCTTTGCCACTGGTTCAACTTGTCACACTATCTCACTCATTGATTAAGCGTACTAGTATGTATTTTCTCTTGCACTTTTAATTACTTGGCATTAGGAGGAAAAACTTTATGTCCTCGTAGATCTTTGGATACTTGTGACTAATTAGAAGTTTGAGTAAAAGTTTTGTGCATATGCCTTTTGTAAACCCTCACAAGAAAACATTCGTCGGCTAAGGTCACTTAGGAGTTGAACGGCTTGTTGCACGTGCTAAATGTAGTCGTCATTATTACAAAAGTGAGTTAGATTTTTATTTTATTTTTAGATTAGATTTGTCCGAGGACTAGAAAAATATAAATTTAAGGGTATTTGATACACATTTTTGTGTCTTATTTGATCTCATAATTACATTGTTAATTCTCAGTTTTTATACTAATATTGTTATTTGTAGGTATTTGTGTGGGATGGCAATTGTGGAAAAGTTAGCTTAAAAGTGTTAAAGGTACCCCATAAATTTGATAAAGGCACCCAGGCTTTGGTTAAAGGTGCCCATGTTTTATTTCAAAGCACCCACCTTCTTTACATTTCAAAACAAAATTTTAGCGGGAACCTATATCTCTCAACTGCGTGAATTGGTTAAAAGATTTTTAGAAAGATATGAAGAGTTTTAAGACATGAATAATTCTTGACTTAATTAAGAGGATTTTGAACAAATTTGGAAACTCGAAAAAGAAATAATATCTCGTGAAATAGGTTTTTACCGTTTAAAAGGGGAAGAGAATTATTCTCGGTTTGTTATTGATATAGAAGAAAATATTCTCAAGTTTGATTAAGTCAAGGATATTGTTCTTGAGTTTTATAGTATGGTAACAACATCAAAGAATTTGTTTGAGATTTAAATACAAAGAATTTTTAAAGAAAAAAAAACTTTGTTGAGATTTTGTTCATTCAAAAAGAAGATTTTGTGAAGATTTTGGAAGATAATCGAGTTGTTAGGTGTTGCAGTATAAACATGATTCGAATGGAAGAGTTTGATAGGTGGGAGAGAAAGAAAGAGAGCAAAGAATCGAGAAAAGCAAATTGCAGAAATTCTGCAATTGCTAGCGAGAAGAGTAAGAAGCACAAGAAACCACACGTATAAACAGTCGCAAGAATCATTCCCTTTTCCTTCAAATGAAAGCAACAGAGAACTGTCATTTATTTGACAATGATTTTTTTATGTTACTTTTAGCAATAGATTTTTGATATGTTTTCTTTTTCTTCTTATTTTTGTTTTCGTCTCTATCTGTAATGAGTAGCTAATCTCTCCGTTGGGGTTAAAGATGAAGTCAAAATTATTATGGAAGAAACTCATGCTTTTCTATTCAATCTGCCCTTACCCTTTATGAATGGTTTAATTGATTTATTAATTTCTTACATATGGTCCTCCAGCTTGGTATTGTATTGATTAATTATTTGTCAAGCGAAAGAAATTACACATTTAATTTAAATAGTTTTAACCGCAACATCTTCCAAGGCCTGTCAATGGATAAATGAATATCCGACATCTTCAGAGTCTGTGCCAAAAATTTCAGATATCGGATACATATATGAAAATCAGATAGTTTCTTCTTGTCTGATACGGATACGGGAATGCTGCTATCCTATAGGATAATTATCCGATATCCAATATAAATATATGTATATAAAATTACTATTATAAGTTAAACTTACTTAATTCTTTAAATTGTGTTGATGATTTTGTTAGAAAAAAAAAAGAAAAAATGATAAATGCATCAAAATTAATTTTGTGTTACAATTTTGAAATCCCGAGAAGAAGAAGCAATTAAATACACACAACCAAATTAGATTTTTTTTCTTTCAAATATAGTTTTGGATAATTATCGGATTATCCATTACCCGTTAATCTTAATGGATTCAGATACGGAAATGGATTTCTATTATCTGTCGGATAATTATCGGATGCAGATATCCAATTAAAGTTAACGGATTCGGATACGGGACAACCATTATCTGTTTCGTTAAGTACCATCGACAGCCCTAACTTTTGCATAGTAACTTGATATTCGCCGAAAACCCTGAGAGGCGGTGGTTTACCCCGTGGTAGATGTCAGCGGTTCGGGTCCGCTTATCTCCAACTCGTGAACTTAGCCGATACAACGGTATATGATAACACCCAATTTTTCCGATTCGACGGTTCGATCTATGATTTAGTACACACACCCTCTACCTCTGGTTCGGTCTACTTCTTTATTTCCCCAAGAATTGTATGTTTGCAGCAATAGGGATATAATTGTCTCAATTCCAATCGACTAGGCGTATTGTGTCGATTCTTAATATATCTGGAAACGCCAGATGGTATATTTATACTTGTTAGTTCAATAATTTATTTTTATTTATTAGTTTTATTTATTTTTATCATCTATTAAAGTATTTAATCATAAATTAAAGTATCAATTGATTTAGTCTCTGTGGACGACCCGTATTTGTATATTGTTTCATCAACAACCGTAAACTTGCGGTATTTAACTTAAAATCCCATCATAAGGATACAAATGTATTATTTACAATGTTTTTTTGTCATTTTTTTTTAATTTTTCTTCCTCAATAAATTTTATGTTAGGGGATGTTAGATTATCAAGTGAAACTAGTTTAATTGATATGTTTACGTTATAAATGCCTTCCTTTAAAACTTTGAGTAACATAATGCACATCTACCTATAAATTGTAAAATTACAAAACTAATGTGTATCGTCGATAAAACCCGATATAATCATTTGTCTAGTTATATCGCACCTCGCCGATACGAGACCGATACACGATATTAACTATTTTAACACTACTAAAAGAGCAAAGGACAAAATATATATGTATTTATGTGTGCACCTTTACTAATTGCAAAAATATTCATATATATTTGCGGCTTTTTCTGGTACCGATTTTGTGATGAATTTTTGATGAACTTGGCACTTTTTCGAAAGAAAAATGAATTCAGAGAATCTTGACATTCCTTGAAAATTGTAATCTCATTAATTTTCTCGATTAGGGATGGCCATTTACCCGTGCAGATGGGGATAGGTTTGGATATGAGTAATACTCGAAACTAGTGATGGGAGGAGAGGGATGAAATTCGATGTCCACTCCCCGTACCCTTGTATTACAGGTTTAGGTTTTCATAAAATGATTTTTTTTTTAACCAAAGGTCAAATTATAAAAGGATTTTTATAGGTTTTATTACTACTTCTTTAGTGTTTTAAGGGATAAGATGGTTAATGCGGAGGACGATGCTAAATACTGAGGAACTAAGAAAAAAAGAGTGATAGTCATGTGTAGACCAACTAGTTTCTGCGTTGTTCATTTTAAGATGAATTTATGAATTTTAAAATTTTAGTTAGTGTTGTTTTTAAAATCTTTGTTTTTAAATTCTGTTTATTAAGAAAAATGTATCTTGACTTAATGTTATGGATGACTCTTAAAAAATTCGTTCCATACATGTATTTTCTATATTCGTCCCGTTCTAATTCATGTAAATAATGGGGTAGATGTGAATGGGTCCATGGACCTACTTTGACTCTCCAACCAAACATAGTGAAAACGTTCATTCAAGCTATATATATTTTTTTTTATTATTTTTTTAATTATAAAACTTACTTTTTACCAAATGGACTCAAATGGGAGGCTTTTGATTAAAAATAAAATAGAAGCAGAAAAAGACTTTGAATGACAAATTATAGATTTCATTTCCAAGGACAATGGCCTATATTTCTATGACTATGATTCACTAAGCTACCCAGTGGAAAATAATGTGTAGTACATCATCGTATCGATGTAATTAGATAATTTGTAGTCTAGGTTAGGTTGGTTTAAGTTTTTGCTTAAATCTCCATTGATTTTATGAGATTTTATGGTGTTTTTGTGAGTATTTTCCCATTTTATGTGTGTCTTCTCCCTTATGGAGATTATCTTTACGCTTTCAGGGTATTTTTTTTGTGTGGTTTTATTGAAAATTATTTGTGGAAGTTCTTCAAGTATGGCGATCAATATTGAAGACTTTTGGGCATATTACTCTCTTTTCATTAGAGGATATGTTTTCTAAAAAAAAAACTATATCAAAATGGTTGGATTATAATCCCAGAACCATTATTTCAATCTTCGAATTGTTAGGTACTCTTTTGTTGGTATTTCTTTACTCCTCTTCACGAAATACTCGTTGTTAGTACCTTTTAATTATATTTTGAACTTTTATCTTCATGTTCTTGAAGTCCCTGTAATCTATATTTTATCATAAATAAAATTCTATGAGATTTTATCAAATATATATATATATATATATATATATATATATATATATGATGTAAATTTAGACACTTTAATCCCGATACCATAGAAAAATAGTGGGCATTGAAATCAGTTGTCTTTGAAAGTTGGACTTTCCCCTCCATCGTAGCATGCAATTCCCGCAACATAAAAATTAATGTTGCTAAATTATGTTTATCTTAAAGAAAGCTCACACGTTGAATGGTGATGGAACCCTCTTTTTCTATTGGCTGAAATAAACCTTTTGTGATGCATCAATATTGGTGAGGACACTTGGCAAAGTCTGATTAATGCAACTATTCCGGAGTAAATGAAACCCACTATTTTGTTGGCTATTTATGTCTTAAAAATTATTTTAATACCCCGATTCGGCAGGTAGGGTTCGTCGAATGGAATATAGGTAATGGTTTGTCTTTTTCTAACACCTAGGCCTTCTCAGTACAATTGGCTTCTGAGTTGGCAAAAAGTTATGCAGTTAAGCGTGCTCAGACGGGAGTAATTCAGGGATGGGTGACCTCCCGGGAAGTTGTTGTTGGATGACCGAGCGGTGTCCAATGAAAACCCCACACTACCGGATGACCGCAGTGGCTAAGTGGGGAAAATATTGATGGAGGGACGGATCATTAAATGTACCTTTGATGATGGTGCTCCCCCTGATAAGTACTTCAATCAAATTTTAGCTTGCTAATCTTTGAGAGAGATGAACGCATAAGATTACTGTGTTTCATGAACAAATTTGCTAGTTGATGAAGTCTTCTTTATTGTTGCAAAAATGGTATTACTCCAGGGATGGGTGACCTCCCGAGAAGTTGTTGTTGGATGACCGAGCGGTGTCCAATGAAAACCCCACACTACCGGATGACCGTAGTGGCTAGTGGGGAAAATATT
>JAJJMC010029784.1:3077494-3093320 GCA_023531435.1 Papaver californicum | reverse complement strand
AAACCCCACACTACCGGATGACCGTAGTGGCTAGTGGGGAAAATATTGATGGAGGGACGGGTCATTAAATGCACCTTTGATGATGGTGCTTCCCCTGATAAGTACTTCAATCAAATTTTAGCTTGCTAATCTTTGAGAGAGATGAACGCATAAGATTACTGTGTTTCATGAACAAATTTGCTAGTTGATGAAGTCTTCTTTAGTGTTGCAAAAATGGTATTACTTTCGAATAATAATGTTGTCAAATCTTTATACTTCTTTAAATACATTATGGACATGTGTCATGAATTACTAGCTTCTTGGAGATAATTTGCAAAAGTAGTTGGGTAGTTTTTTTAACAAAGGGCCAAGATGTAGATACATTACTATAAATGAACAAAATTTTAATTATGGTCATATCTTATGTGGATCATAATGACATCCAAATTTCTAAGAGCTTGTTATGTTGATTTGGTCTAATAAAATGACCTAGTTAATGGTGGGAATTCACCAAATAACTGAAATTGATACAACTCCACCTGGATGACCATTATGTTCAATAAATTCCCTCACTAAAACTTTGTCACTAAAACCCAACGGGACAAAATATGGACAAAGGAAAAAAGCACAATATCAAGATGTTGAAATTAATCATCAGTGAGATGTTGTCTCATCAAAACCTTGTTAGGAAAATCACACGAGACAAAACCTGAAACGAAAAGAAAAAAGTACAAACTTTGATGTATTTATGCAAGCACAATTGTGAAACTACAGACCACGAAAAAGGGAATGATAAAATTATACTGTTTAAACGGTGGATTTTAGTGTTTTTAAGGACTATCAAGAGACCTATAAAGTTGATATCATCAACTAATATGGATTTTGATACTTTGCAACTTTTAAAAAACAGTTAAGTGATTGTTAAACCTGGTATAATCGATTCAGATAAATGTCTGAATATAACGTGAATCATCAAAAGATTACAAATTCGAATATATTCCCCGACCATATTTCTTGTGTGAATGTAATATGAATCCTTTAAGGAGTAGCACGCCAAATTCATCATAAATGGAGAACAAAACACTATTGAACTAATCCTAGGCTTTGAGAAAAAAAAAACTCAAATCGTTTTTACAACGATCATATTTTTCTTATAACGCATGAAGACTAGACAAACTTGTAATTTTCAGAATTCACGCTTGCGCATTTAAGGTGTCAAGTCTTGGATCCAAATATTGTGTTATTCAAGAGATTTCAATCTAATATAATTTGGATTTTGTTCCTACCAATACATTTATCGATATTCCTCTGCAGAGGGGTTGCCAACCACCTTCATTTATTATTTCAGTAGCTAACGTGAATATTCGACAATCATTTTAGCTTACCACGATCCTACACAATTCTCAAGTATATGCATATCTTAAAAAATTTACAGACTGGTACCTGCGCCCACGGTCATTATAATCTCCCCATATTCCAGTGAAGAGATATATTATGAGAATGTGGATCTTATGTTGATAGACTCTATTGGTGTACTATATGTAGCCTCTTCTAAAACGCTACTTGTTGTTGTATGTGATTGGATTTGCCTTTTCAAGAGGCATAAGCTTATATAAAAGTAAAATGAGATATTTTCACGCTATTATTAGTGGAAACCTTTTTCGATTTGATCATGCTGGGAGAGAGAATGATATAAATATTTAGTTAATTATTCCAGACATCTAGTAGTGTAGACTCTCCGGTTGATCATGGTAGAAATTTTTTCATACCATTTATGAAAACTTCAAGTTTCAGAAAGTATTATCCGATTAATTTGAGGACATATACTCATTATAGAATATGTGTTTCGACATAAAAGAAATTGTAGTCTTTATAGACATATATCTTTACTGTCAACCATGGATTACTGTTGGGAAACCAAAATTTCATTGGTTAAAGCTAAAAGCATATAGAATATGCAAATCGATCTCCAATAATTTTACGACCTCTAGGGCCAATGAGATAATGATTCAGAATGAAATTATGGACACTTTCTTTTCAAAATAAATCAATTTTAAGATCAATTTAGTCACCACAATGACTAATCATATAGAGTAACAAGTCAGGTGCGCACCCATTGATCTTTTGTATCCTAAAGTATTCCAATTTCAAGTGGAAAGTTCCGAATTTTGAAGATTATTACGACGAGATAAAAATAAAAATTGCTCAATTCCCTTGACAATGCAGCAATTCCTTGTTTCATCGGTGTTTGCATATTGAAAATACCATAATAACGATATTTTATCCCTTTAGGATCGATAAGAAAAACCAAATCTAGTTAGCTTATATGTTTATTTTAAGAAAAATAAAGAAATTATCATCGCTATTCTTTATAGAGAAATATCTACTTAGTGGTTAATGAACAATTTCTTTGAAGGAATAGAAACTATTGGTTTATTATTAGATAAACATATTTATCGATAAATATTTCTTGTAAAACTATGGTACACGTCATTCTTTTAAAATCGACAAAAAATATCTAACCATATTGGCTAAAATAATAATAATTAGGAATGCTAATTTTTGAATCTCATATCGCATAATCGACATAGAAAATCAATACCAATTGGTTTAAACGATATACCAAAATCGTATCAACAGGGGGAGGGGGGATGTCAGTTTAGTTATCGCACATGGAAAATTCATTTTATGTTGAAGGAGATAGGTAAATTACATGATCCTCATCTAAATGGACGAAGATACCAAATTTAATTGGCCGTATGTTTTTTTAACCATGTATATGATTAATTACGATGACATGCATGTTTTTCAACCATACATGTGATCAAATTGTGATAACACCAATTTTTAGTAATTGCAATTTCATTAGAGAAAATAAAACTGTAAACTATCTTTTGATGGAAAATGAATAAACTTTTTCGGGGAAGTTGATCACCCATGTATAACGATATACAACAATGTCAATTACGTATCAAAAGTTTTATTAATTAATCAATCAACATAAGCTATTTGAAACAAATATTTGTTAAACGTATAAATCAAGGATAAAAACAAATTTATCTGTATTTAAAAGAAATAGTAAAAAATAAAATAATTATCCTTTTACTTTCTTTTTACCAAGCATACCTTAATCATATCCCACTAGCATACACAAAACCAGTTTCCACTAGATATTGCATGTCTAATTTACTATGACGATATAACAAAATTCTTTTCCCTCTTGTATCTAAAATTCAGTTGGACCACCGTTGAGTTGCTGCATAGCATCAAAGCATTATAAATAAGTCATAAAAATCACTTGTGTGATACATATTTTATATACGTAAATGTAAGAAAGGAATAACATAACGGTACTTTTCTTTGTGTATGGAGTTATATAGAAATCGATGAATTTTTATTATAACTTTGCCATTATATAAAATATGTTGATTACGTGTTATGCAACTAAAAAATAGAAAAGAAGAGGTATAAAGTAGAGAGGAAAAAGGATAAATAATTTTATTAATGTGTGTGTTTATATAGATACAAGTCTTTATTTATAAAGATAGAAGGTTTGGTTTCCAAATATATGAAACCCTAAATCTTAAATATAAATGGTATTTTAGTTAATAAATTTAGTTTATAACATAAAGCACTTTATGTATAAGATTTTGGAAAAAATATAATAACACATTTTATGTATTTACAAGGGCATTTTAGTCCTCTGAGATTAAAAACAGGGCACAATGGTCATACTAAATATTTGATCCGTTAGGGTTGTGTGGCAATGAGAGAACAAGTACTAAAACCCCACCAACTTTCTCATGCGAAGTACTCTCTGTTGTTTTGGTGCTGACAAAAAACCTGTCATTTGTTGAGAGCATCATTAGTGTAGTGTTCTTTTGTCTTTTTCCCACCACCAATACCATTGTCTTTAATATATGATCATCATATTTCGTTTTTTTAGGCCTTCTTTAAAATATGCACCACCACCCTGGTCCATTGTTTGTTTATTGCAGTGTATATACACACCGCCACCACCAACAATGCACCACATAAATTAGCTTTGAATTAGAGACATACCTACCTAAGCTAATAACTATATAAAATCAATTAGGGTTAGATTGGACAGCAAAGTATGCAATTTAGTAGACAAAAGATGTGTGCAAGTATAAAAACAGGGAAATTAATGGAAAACATAAATAACTATAGCACGTGTATGACAATAATATTTTGTACATAATCCAATTAGCTAAGGGATAATGGAAGAGATTCTTGACATGGTACCCTCAGATTATTTTTAAACAGTGTCGCCATTTGTTAGTGTTGAGATAGTCCTATATTATATATGGACAATTTAAACCGAGGTTAGTTAGTCCTGACTTTTCATATAAGGCAATATTATAGTTGGATTGGATTATGTCTGAATGAGAACTACTTGTGTTTTGTGGATGAGTTTTTATTTGTAATTCCCCCCTCTCGGTGCTGCGAAAATTAGCTATTCCATGTGAGGAGAATGCTAATACAACCATAACAAGATATACTTTTCTTTTTTAAGATGCTAATAATAAGAATTAAAAGTTGTTCAAGACAAGTAGTGTGATGCTAATGTTTTTGATAAGTTATTTTTCTTTCTTACGTTTAGTGGCAAGTTGTTGTGGTGTTCTGAGCTACACAGACCATGAGGTGTTTGATTTTTGAGATTCACATAAAAACAAACAAATAAGATTGGTAACTTGTGTTCTATTGAACTTGGTTATGTATTTTATAGAAGGCCTCATTATTATGCGTGCACACTTCTCAATTGTTCAGGAAAGCTTAACTCTAAAAGAAAATGAAAACCCTCAATTGTTAGAAAGAAAATTTTGATAAGTAGGCAGTAATAAAATACCTCTTTAAAGCTTAACCCAATTTTTTAACGATATACTGTTATTTTTTGTAACACTGTTAATACCCTAAAACTCATTGATCTTAACACAGACGATCCCAACAAATGTCAAGTTAGATTTGATTCAGAAGTAATCTTCTATCTGCTCTTCAACTCACAACTTGTAGAAAATTCAAAAATCTGGAAACAAAATCATCTACTGAAGAGGAGTTTTCATCCCCAAAACCTACTGATGAGACCCTTCTTTTCCTTCTTCATCCTGCTGTCAAGAGATGGGAACTCGATGGAGTTAAATGCGATATCCAGAACAATTGGATTGCGTGGAACTGCCTGGAAAGCTGGAGGGAAGTGTTCGATATGTGGAACTCCTTTGGTGTTAGGATCAGCAACTGATGATTCGTAAACATCAAGTTTCTCGAGAAGGAATATCTCGGCCTACAAGTTTGACAGTGAAAAGTAAGACATGTCAAATAAGATATAAACTCAATCTTGCTAAGATCTGAACCAACCAAATAACTGTGGATTTTACCTTGTTGCCACCTTCAGCCAACGATATGCTAGAGACTCCTTTTGTGAGTTTCTCTGGAGCCTTCTCCTCTTCCATAATTCCAGCAGCGTGCTCTATGCAAATGTTTGATCTGCTGTTGTTGTACAATACTTCCAGGTCTTGGATCATGTCCTGTTAAATGAGACTTGAAAGTTAGCAACAAACTGAAGGAAGCACTTCCAAAAATCGTAACATGAATATGAAACTATAAGCTTGAACAGAAAAGTTCAGCTAGAGTATATAGTGCAAACCTTATCAAAGCTACTCATAGCTTTAAGTTTCTGGAGGGTACTTTCAGCAAGGGATCGAGCACGGCTGTACAAAAGATATGCATCTGCCCTCTTTCCAGCCACGCTATAAGACTTTGCCAAGTAGAAGCACCTGCAAACATACATAAGGATTTCCAATCAAATAAAGTTGAAACCTCAAAATGAACACCCAAATGTCACTCAAGGTCCAAGGATAACAATTTCATTCAATCCTAACGTGGTTCAATTATGCAACTATCATCCACAAAAAATACGGCTTCTGAAGCATTGAAATAAAATATGAGTATAAAGAACGAGAAGAAAACAAACCTCTCTGCCCGAAACACCTGATTTTTTAATGCAAATTCTTCAGCAAATGCCACTTCTTCTGGTGTGCTATCTCTCCTAGAGATTACTAAGTCAGACAGATCACTGGTATTCTGCCAATAAAAAAGCAACAAAAGAGGATAATATCATATATAATCATCATGTTATATCCATATATAGGGTTATTTACCAATAACTACAGTGATATAACCAAATTTAATTACTATTAAAACATATAGGAGCCGATGCACATACTGTAAGAAGGACACCCTTCATCAAGGACTAGTATGAGACCCCACTTACCTGTATTAAAAGATCGTATAAGCGAACAAGTCCCTCAGGCTTTGTGGCTTTTTCAACCTTGTCATCACGATTTCTTGAAAATTTGCTTTTTGCAATGCTAACCAGCAGTTGATTTCGCTCTATCGTTCGTTGTCCTAAGACAGCAGAAACAGCTTTGTCTAAGCCACTTAAATCGTCTTTTACATTTTCTGCATCACCAGCATTAACCTAAAAACAATGAACTGTTAAAATAAGGATGTATGAGATGCCAATGAAAACCTCACAATGTAGATGCATGCATCCGGAAAATATAAAGGTTATACCAAGTCCTTGCGGATGCAGCTCCTAGCTTCATGATATGCAGCAAAAATTTTGTCATACATGACTACTTTTTTCTCAGAAGGCACTGCTGCACCATGCAAATCTTTCTCCAGCTCCTGGGCTGATCAAACTTCTCTTGTTAAGGAACATCATTTAAGAAGACAATATAGGTTGCCTATTAGAGCGAGCACCCCATTAATCAAACTGTCACTAACCTTTCAAAATCGAGACCCGAGTCTTGGCATTTGCAACTGGAAATCTATGACCAAGCCAATTAAACTCAGTCATGGATGCTGCCTGTTGGGACCTAGCCTCATCCATAACGGCCTGCAGACCACGAAACGAGAAAAACACAAAATACATGTTTATTCACGTTGGAGTATAAAGCTAGTAGGAAGCGATGTAACACCCGGCAATATGTGTCGTTTAGTGTTGGAGAAACGAATATTACCTCGAGCTTAGCTTTGAAGAGGTCCAATGCAGGTCCTTCCATCTGGCCCATATCCGCGAGTTCAGAAGTCTTGATGTTTGATTTACCAGCTTTAATTGAGCAGTAATTGATGTTGGGATCCAGCTCTAGAACACGCTCACGGCATAACACTTGGTTTTCTATGTCACCGTACTTGCCAAGTTGCTCATAAACAGCCCTGTCATCCTTATATAAGTTAGCCAACAACATTATGTAGCAAACCCAGAGGGGGATAGAAGTTGAGATTAGACTAAATCTAGTCTAAGAGAAGAATAAATATGTAGGAGAGAGAAAGAGATATGCACCTGGCACTCTTGAAACTCATCAATGCTGTTTCCCAATTCTGTTCGAGTTCAAAGAGAAGAGTACCCTTCATAAAAGAAGCATAGGCCTGCGATTTCCAACAAAAGAGGTGAGCTTAAAACAGGTGCAATATATAAAGGCACAAAAAACAGGTAAAACTACAGGCAGAAGAAAGGAGTTAAAGCACCTCGGCTTCTAGTGATGTCCTGGAATCCCCTTTGGTGGCACACAGCTGTGCAAAAAGTGTAGCCCATTTGACTGCCTTTCTCAATCGACCAATCAAATAGATACGTTGGCATGGAACAGGCCCATTAGGCAATTGCCTTTTCTCCATGGCATGACTCCAAGCCCTTTCTGCTGTATACAGAAGCACATGGAGGTACCTAATTCGATTCCAAACCAGAAAAACCATAAGAATAACAAGTGCACCAGTCACATACTCACATCGCTCGAGCAAACTGTCACATACTCACATCACTCAACCAAACCACAAAATTGTGTAACATGAGAAACAAGCCATGTCTAACACATTCAAAACTACAATTTCAAAAATGTTTTAACCAAGATTTTATTGTCAAATATGACGCAAGCTATACATAGCCTTGATAGATAAGGCAACCGATATAACCAGTAGCGTTGACTAGTAATTTGGGATCGTTCCGTGTACAGTCTTATGCATTCTAAACCAAAATTTAGGAATTGTACAATATGACAAAGGCAACCAGCTCAGGCTATCACCAATATACTGTCTATTGTTATTAAGTGATACCAAAACTTAAGTTTTAATGTCAATGAAACTCAACGTCTTAGCCACAAAGATGCAAAGTAGTTCAGATAGAGATTAGTACATAATGTGATTGGATTACGAATTACATACCTAACTTCAGTAACACTAGACTCAGTTATAGCCCTCTTATTGTATTTCCCTTGCCCGTGAGTAAACTTCAACGACTTATACAATCGCCTCAATCGTGCTGTACAGTATCTCCTACATTTAATAAAACCCCAAGCAGCTAAATTTCATCAACTTAATTGTTAATCAAAATTCAAAATTACAAACTTCAATAGACTATAAAACAGCAAACTTAACCAATCCACACTCAGATTCCAAAATTGAACATACCGATAACGAGTGTAATCTCCATGGCGTAATCCATGCTGCATCTGAGCAGATTTTAATAGTTGCAGTACTGTAACAGATTCACAAATTTCAATCAATCACATATTTTAATGTTAAATTGATGAAATAGAGAGAAGAAACGAACCATTAATTGAGAATTTAGGGTTGATCTGATCAGTTTTTTTGTCATCGATTTCCATTGAGATTGCTTCATTCTCCTTGGCCATTGTTAGCGAGATCGTTTGAGACTCAGAATCGTCCTGGGTTTTCCCCTTCTTCTCCCTGATTTAGGTTACAGAAATTTGTTATTCCCAGAAGTATTATTGGGCACGTGTGTTTCGTTGCATTCTGTTTTTAATAAAAAGGTCAAGCAAGCACAACGAATTAGACTTGGAATCTGAAATTTCAACACAAAATCTAGACGGATAGCTGAACCACCGGCTGCACAGGCACTGGCCGGACGCTATACACTATAAAATTGTTTAACGGTGTGTTTGGATGCACAAATGGTGATTGAGAGAAATTTATAATTCCACAGGATTTCAAAATCAAGTAAACTTCTGACACATTTGTCAACTCAATAAGAAATTTTCTAATTTGTAAAAATTTATGTTTAAAATTTCATCTGTTATTTGACAACTTGTAATCCCTTTTTCTAGGCCTCACGTTCTGTGTATATTACTATTATTACTTCAATATACACACCACCAACCCAACTTTACTACAACATGCCAATTTTGTTTTTAACTCACATCTTTTTCCAACATCTAAAGCAGTTGATAACTGGTGATAGGTACGCTATGGTACCCTGCAACAACGCATTTCATTATTTCCCATCAAAGATGGTGGACTGGGGATATACATAATGTCTGATACAAGCCATTATGCTACTTGGCCTCCTTCATTTAAACTAGACCTCTGCAAAACACTATTTTGGACTCCTCAATCATCTCCGAACCATGCTTTACTTATCAACATGCCATACACAATTTCAAACAGGTATGTGGCATTATAACTCTTAATTTCAACAGCACAAAATTTCCCCCCATCCCATGCAAACCTTGGCAGTACTATACTTTAATGTTGTTGTGAAAGAGTTGTCCAGCAAGTTCAGAATGTCAGAACGTGACTCAATTCTGCTGCAATCCAAGCTACAACATGCCCAAGACTATCTTTTAACTGTTCCCATTAGTGGGCTTAACCAGTGTATCGGGCCTCCACAATTTATCTTTATACTTTGTTATAGGCTTGGTATCCCCATTTTTGATAGAGGAAGTACTTGTTGTAGTTGTAATAGGGAAATTGATGTCTTTGGTGATCATGCATTGCACTGTGCAAGTGATGTTGGGCTCAAATTTCGTCATAATCTTATTAGAGACGTCATCGCAGGTATATATTAAAAAGGATGGAGTTTCTGTCAGGAAAGAAGTTCCATTGGGTTTTCTTTCAGATAGAGTAGAGAGTTTGGTGGTAGCTTTTGTTGATAGTGACATGACCAAAGACCTAGGTCAGATGAAAAAGAAGACCTAGCGGAGAGAGACAGAGGGAGCTAGGCGGAAGGGCTAGTGAGTGGGGGTCTTCTATTTTCGGTTTGCACGGTGGCATGAAAAAGACCTAGAGAGACTATAAAAAGAGAGGACGGAAGAGAGAGAGAAATGGTTTTTTTAAGTTCTGTTTTTCTTTTTGGGAGGCGGAGCTAGGAAACCTAGGATGATGAGAAGGGAGAGATTATTGGAGATGGAAAAGGGACCTGCTCTGATTGTTTTACAGAAGAGAAAGAAAATTGGAGTCAGACGTGATATGGGAGGCAGAAAGTGGAGCAAACGAAAGAGAAGGCTGACAACCGTACATGAGAAAAGGGAAAACGCATGTTGTATAATGGGTTTAATCTTCTCCTCTTTTCTAATTGTTTTAATGGGTTTTAAGAACCATAACCATGTTTTGATTTGATTGTAACTAGGGTTTAATGTTGAAACCATTTAAAGTTTTAGACCAATTAAATTGAATTATTTGGTACAGACTACTATGATTTGAATAAGATTAGTTCCATGATTTTGTTTATTGATTTAATGATAAAATTAGTTGTTGCTTAACCGGTTATGTACAATACAGTAACCTATGCGCATAATTAATAGGATAGCAAATATGCTTGTCTACTTATTTGATATTTCATGCTTGGGTTAAATCCTTAGATGGCGTATGCTTAGAAGAGCCAGATATTATTTGTGAACCTATAATTAGTTTCATATTATTTTCTCGCTAACGCAATTAGATGGTGTATGCTGAGACTTAGAGCTTTTGATGCGCCATGCTTAGGGTGTCCCAGTGATATTTACGACTCTAATACATATAATAGGTGATGTCGATAGAACGAACAATAGATGAATATTCAGGAGTTATGTTTCACTTCAGTAATTAAATTGAAATAGTGGTGGATACTTAAAACCCTGGTTATTATTTCTTCCATTTGATTTATTTTATTAGTTTAGTTTGTTTTATTATTTTATTCTTAAATCTAAAATTCCAAAAATATTATTTTTGATTAGCTTAATTGAGATATTAATTGCAACATTGTCCCCGCTCCCTGTGGGTTCGACCCGTACTTGTCGTTGTCTGCATTGTAGACACCGTGCGATTGCGGTTATTTATATAGGGTAATCTAAAATCCTATCAAGAGTATGTAGTTTTGTTTCCACAGACTTGGACTTGTCATCCAAAAGAGTGTTGGAGCCCAGCTTGTTGCTAGGCTTCCCACTAACTCCTTGTAAACTTTATTCATTCTTCAATAAAGTCCTTCTTTATAATAATAAAAATAAATAAATAATAATGATGATGATGATAATAGTAATAATAATAATAATAATAATAATAATAAATAAATAATAATCCGGTGGAGAGAGAATGTCCGGCAATTCTCCAAGCAATTGAAAGCTGGAAATCAATTTCCTTCCTCTCCCACTAGATTATTGTGATCAAATCTCCCTTAGATTAGTATCCTCTTTCACCATGAACCTTACCCAACCTGTAGATACTATAATTACCCTATTTCCCCATCTCCATCGAAAAATCTCAGAAGCAGTTAGGTGGTTATTTATCAAGAACCATGCCTCAAACCATATCATCTTCATTATCTCAGGCTTCATCTTATTTTACGGATGATTCTCAAAGGTTAATGGTTCCCCAGACTGACATAACTTCCTTTTTTTCAAGCACCATGCTTAAAAACAGACCAACCTCACTTTTCTAATCCTTATCTTCATCTGTTGATTCTCCAAGAACAATGGTAACACAGAAAAACTTAACTTTCCAATGCCCTTTTCGACACTATAATGGATGTCGTAATGGAGTTGGTGGTAGGGGTTTTGTTCGAAGCTCCTTCTTCAGGCACCTGAATGATCGTCACTTTGTTATAGAGGCAGATAAGATAACTTGTCGAGAAAGAATTAGTAACAACATTGACAGTTACATGGCTTTGGAGATTGTTTTGCAACAACTACGTATGTGGCTATGCACCAAATGCATGAATTTACATGCATGGAAGAAGCCATTTCGCCTACACATTGGGGACATAACACCAGGTCCATTTAATGATAGGGATGCAAACTTCCTAATTCATGGTGTGGAAAAACCTAATATAAACAATCCCCATGAAGCCACTGATGCAGAAGAAGATTTGCCACAATACATCACTTTGGACATGTTTAACCAAGTTTTCCAACAACAAATCACCACCAATGTCAGCATCCCAACACCATGTACACTAAAATTTTCCAGAGCCCTTAAAAATACGCTTGATAAGGTAATAAGCAACTGATGTAAGTGTAACTGATGAAGACAACTGTTGAAGCAGCTGAAAAATAGCGACAGTTCCAGCGATAATGAACGACAGTTCGCTGGAGCTGTTTGTTCTTCACCTTCTTCTTCACGTGAGCAGCAGCAGAAAAATGGTGTTGTCTGTATACTTTTTCCGGTGGTTCTCTCCCCCCTTCTCTTCACTTATCTTGGTATTTATAGGGTATAAAAACCCTAGCAAGTGTTCTAATCCCAATAGAAATCTTTAAAACTTATCCAAATCATATTCTAAATCTCCACAGCGTGAATATCATTTTCCGGCTACAACTCGGATTTGAAGCAATTTCGGCTTTAATCTCTGTTTCTTCACGTGTTTAATCTTGTTTTCATCTCTACTTGCTTTTGGGTCAAATTAAAAGTCCAAAAATCCCAAGAATCACGTAAAACATGTTCACAGCAATCTTCTCTTCGTGAAGCAAAATTTCCCGCCATTTTCGGTTTCAAAATTCAAAGAAGGGGTGCCCCCAATCTAAAGTGTGGGTGCCTTAATCCATTTTTCCCAGGTGCCTTTAACACTTTTCGAGCCAATTTTTCCGCAAATGTTTATTTCTCAAAAATACCTACAAAGACATAAAAAGACATAATAAGTGTAAAATCGAGTACTATCGAAGCAGATATTTGGGCGCAATTTAGACACAAAAATGTGCCTATCAAATACCCCCAAACTTACTATTTTGCTAGTCCTCGAGCAAACTAATAAAATCCTAACTCACTTTCGCAGGAATTGCGACTACATTTAGCATATTAATAAGCCGTTAAACCCCTAGGTGTCCCTAGTGGACGAGTTTTGTCTCGTGAGGGTTTACAAGAGGTATACCCACAAAACCTTTACTCCAGATTTTAGCTACTCGTGAACGATTAAGGATAGACATTAAACAAGCTATTTAGTTGGTTTACTCAACGCATTGGCTATGGGAATCATTACCCTATATTAGTCCAATTGCTGTATACGAGTGTTTACTCAAGCATACTAAAATTCATAAGACAATAGAGCTCTACTCAGATAATTGTTCAACCACAAGACTCAGAATCTATCCCAATTAATCACATGAAAAGATTTAGAAGATGGACATAGAAATATGAAGGTTGCACATGTTGACTAAGGTGAACGGTGTTTCCCATATCTGTCTGAAGGTCAGTGCCAGGATGAATCCTAATAGATTGAGATACATGGTCTTAAACTTAATACTAATATCGACTCAACTGGTATATACAAGGGTCCCAGCGATCGATTTATTGAAAATAAAACGATAAATATATTGACAACATGATTGGATCAAATTGAATCCAAGCGCATGGTTCTTATCAGCATCTTACATGATAGTTCCCATGGATCCTGCGTTCCACGCTTGCTTAGGCGACGGAGACAGGGAGAACACACACATATTGCTATCAAAGTGTCAATATTGTTTTTTTTTTTTTTTTTTTTTTTTCGAATAAAGCAAGAATCGGGCTTGATCTCAAACACTCTATTTCATCCTAACGACGATAACAATTTGATACTGGGCCCCACCAAATCACTGAGAAACATTAAATTGCAAAAGTAAAAGCATAAAGTGATATGGTCGAGATAGACTCCGAGATGTGGTGACAACTATCATGTTATTTTCCAGCACCTGAACTCTGTCCTTTAATGAATAGACCATTTAACTGGGCACACAAATTCCTACAGAAAAAGAGCTAAGTTTCTATCTACCTAGAATGGTTAGTGTCACCCTGAAGTGTTCACAAGCTTCTAAATTCTAGAGCTTTATTATTTCACTAAAAAGTTTCTCCCTTACCCCCAAACTTAAATTAAACAGTATCCTCAATGTTTCTAAAGATGAATGATTAAAAACACGAACCAGGAGAAACTGTTACCAATTCACGAAAAGGACTTAGGGAAAGATATTACCGTGTTGTAAGAGCATGGGTTACCTCCCAAGAAGTGCTAAGTTTAAAGTCTTCAGCCAGACTAAGAAAGAATTAGTCACCTCATTAAATCATATAGCAATAATCTGAACAACTGTGGGTCGTCTGAATCAAATAGTGATATCACAAATAAGAGGAAAAAACAACAGGCCAAGAAAATGAACAAACCGAGCACACCTTTATCTCGTTTTCTGTTTACAACAACTACTTCTAGTTGTGGTTCAGGTTCAGGCTCTATGAAAGGGTCCAGATAAAATATTTTCATGGGTTGGATTTCCTCATAGGCAGGATCAACAGGATCAGGTTGTAAAGTCTGGAAAAACTCAACTAAGAACTTAGAAGCACATAATAATAACCTGAATAATTGTGGATCCTCAAAGTCAATCAGATTTGACCCACACAGTTGACTACTATGAAGGTGGTCATTCTTAAGCAAATGTGTCGATTCCCTAAAGTAATTAGGTTTAGTCTTAAAACTTAATAAGTGACACATTTAAAATTCTAAGGTTCCCACATATGGAAGAAAATATTTTGGTGGGAAAACAAAGTCAATCTAGGTATTATCGCCTAGGTAAACCACATCACCAGAGGATGGGTTTCTAACAACTGAACTTCTTTATGGACATGATTAGGTTCAGGAAACAGTTCTTGAAGATAATCTCTTAATATGGTAGAGGCACAAACATCAAGTCCCAAGTGAGGGACTTCTATAAGAGTCAAAGGTAAAGCACAGAGAGAATGATAATCACCCCCAAACTTAGAATTTTGGGTGTCTCTAGATAGACTAGTCACAATTTCCTTAATTTCTAGATCATCAGATTCTCGAAAATTGTCAATTGCTTCTCTAAGTTATAATGAAGTGGTGCATCCTCACTCATATTTAAAATCTCTACTGGTCTATCTTGGTTATCTACAACTACTGTTTCTAAATCGTTGGACTCTAAAATAGTATTCTCAGGATAAACCCGTTCCTTTAAACCATTATCGGTTTCAAAACAAGAGAGTTCTACATCGTCTAAAACAGTGGTATCTCTGGTCAAATCCTCTTCCTTGTGAATAGGTGAATGATCATTAAAATTATTTGGATTTGAACAAGAAATAACACTATCATCATGAAGCACAATTGGAGTGACAGTTTCCTGATCACTCTGCCTGTATATTTCAAGTTCTTCATCAACACTATCCTTATCATCATAATAACATGAAGATGTTTGAACCTCGTCTAAATAAGTAGTGTTACCAATTCTATCCTCGTCCTCTTGAGGAGGTGAATAACTATCAAGGGTAGCACCATATTGGGAATTAAGATTATATTGAGCAATATTGTTCCTTGCAGAAATTTCATTCATACTTAATACGAACCTATTTTTATCCTCAATCATCTGCTTGTTATTCTCATCTATCAGCTTGAGGGTGTCTTCTAGAGTACGAGTTGGGCAACTAATTGTCACCCCCATACTTAATTTAAGCTCATGTGTTGCCTCAGATAACTTCTTGAGTGATTCTTCTAGAAGTGTGATGGGTTCATGATGAGTGATGGGTTGAATCTGCTCTAGGGCATCCCTCCAAGATAACGAACTCAAATCATCATGGGGAGTAC
>JAJJMC010029784.1:3033522-3077484 GCA_023531435.1 Papaver californicum | reverse complement strand
ATCATGGGGAGTACTAGATTGCAACTGCTCGTGTGATTCTTCTAGAGAAGGATTTGGACTACTATTTGTTCCTGTCACACTCAATCCAAAACTTTTTGTACTCTCAGCCAACTCCTTGACGGATTCTTTTAGAGAAACAACTAGATCATCAAGATTTCTAGGTCGTAAATGCTCGTGTTCATGTTCATAAGACGGGTATATGTATGAATAGTAATTGGGATCACCTTGGTATGAGTAATAGCCTCCAAAAGGTTGGTGGTGATCCCGATTACTATCCACACAATGTTGATAGTATGGATAATGTCTATTTTGAAATTCAGTAGGATATTCATTGTATTGGTCCTCATAATACCAGTTCGACATTTTCTAAAAAAAAAACTTCTTAATATATACAAAAATAAACTCTAAAAATAAATCCTACCGGAAGGGGTTCTAAACATACACAAGCAAGGCCGACTCAACCAAATCAAACCTATTGAATCTAGCAAACAAAAATCATGATGGTTCCACTTAGATTGTTTCTAGACCAGCTTCTATTCTTTCAAAAGACAACTGGTTACAATTTTAGCAAACCTCTCAGAACGATCCGAATTAGATTAAGTCGAAGAGAAACAGGATAAGCTCTAAGGAGCTTTGATAACCCTGTCTCTTTGGCACTTTTCCCTGGGTTACAAGGCGGCTCTAATCAACTTAAAATAATCTTCCTGAACTTCGAGTTGGGCTAATAAAGTAACCAGTACAGTCCTTTTGAACGATTTTCCAATAAGCTCGATACCCTATAGGTCTCTTTCTAGTCAAAATTTTAAGGTTTTAGGTTCGCGTTTGGTAACGTGTTCCTAAAGCGGGCAAGAAAGGAAACGGTGATGAAATCCGAGTCCTTATCTTGTATGGCCAGTTCTTGCCCTTTACTAGAAAAGTAAGTCCGTTTTCAATTCCTCAACATATATGCATACGAAGGAATACAGTAAAGCCACTTGCAGGGGATTCGTGGGTTGATCGAGTCTTACCTCCCGTACCAAACGGGGGATGATTCGGTTGTAGTCGACTCGGGCCACCGACTCCTGTGTCAGTGTGCGAACCCGAGGGGCCGAGACAATATCGTAATTGTCGTCCTTCCCTGTAGCAGTTTATATTTAATAATACCCTTCCGTAGGGTTTAAAAATAAATAAAGTGTTCAAAGTCCCAAAAATTATGTCCAAAAAGTGTCCAAAATAAAAGAAAAATTAAAGAAATAATACAAATTCATAATACAATTTTTTTAAAAAAAAAACAAATAAAATAAAATCTAATTAATAAAAATCTTCGTCTTCTTTTTCGTTCTTTAAGCTTTATCTTTTAACTCCAAGTCCTTAACTTTTAATTCCAAATCTTTGGCGTACTTTCTTTTCGATCCAAAATCCAACCTGTAGCAAAAAGAGAAATACCAAAAGAAACGTAAAATAGAATAAAGTAAAATAACAAAACTAAAAATAAAAACCTAAAAATAAATCTAAAACCCTAAACCTAAAAACAAGTCCGCGTCGGCGGCGCCAAAAATTGATGTGATAAAATATAGTGGTAAAAAGAGGTTCGATTCTCAGACTTGTGAAGATTTAATTTCAGACCTAATTTTAATTAAAGAAAATAAAATAGATTAAAATAAAGATGACTTTTTAAAAATATGGGGAAGAACAAGGATTCAGGATTCCACTTTTAACCAATAAATCAAGTGATAGTAATTTTAAACATGCAATTAAAACATTTTATTTTGATTCTAAAGCATTGCAAAAATAGATTTTCAAAACAACAACTGTATAACACAAGCATGGAGCATCTAGGGACCTAATCCGAGGCATGCACCATCTAACAGAATCACAATTGCTTAATAGAAATCTTTTAAATCAATTTTCAATCAAGGCAATTAATCATAAATAAATTGCATAAATAAATTAATTAAATACATATCACTTAATTGTTAGAGAAAAAGCTTCCTCCGTCATCCCAGTAATGGTGATTAGCTCATTGTAATGGAAACACACTCAAAATAATCTTTCATTGCTCAAAAAGTGTTTACAAAGGCTAAAAAGAAGTAACACAGCCGATTTGATATGCTTATAAGCGTTACAGTGAAGTGGTTCAGCGTGTTACAGCAGCAGAAAAGCAACTGGAAATAAGCAACTGATGTAAGTGTAACTGATGAAGACAACTGTTGAAGCAGCTGAAAAATAGCGACAGTTCCAGCGATAATGAACGACAGTTCGCTTGAGCTGTTTGTTCTTCACCTTCTTCTTCACGTGAGCATCAGCAGAAAAATGGTGTTGTCTGTATACTTTTTCCGGTGGTTCTCCCCCCCTTCTCTTCACTTATCTTGGTATTTATAGGGTATAAAAACCCTAGCAAGTGTTTTTATCCCAATAGAAATCTTTAAAACTTATCCAAATCATATTCTAAATCTCCACAGCGTGAATATCATTTTCCGGCTACAACTCGGATTTGAAGCAATTTTTCCGGCTTTAATCTCTGTTTCTTCACGTGTTTAATCTTGTTTTCATCTCTACTTGCTTTTGGGTCAAATTAAAAGTCCAAAAATCCCAAGAATCACGTAAAACATGTTCACAGCAATCTTCTCTTCGTGAAGCAAAATTTCCCGCCATTTTCAGTTTCAAAATTCAAAGAAGGGGTGCCCCCAATCCAAAGTGTGGGTGCCTTAATCCATTTTTCCCAGGTGCCTTTAACACTTTTCGAGCCAATTTTTTTGTAAATGTTTATTTCTCAAAAATACCTACAAAGACATAATAAGTGTAAAATCGAGTACTATCGAAGCAGATATTCGGGCGCAATTTAGACACAAAAATGTGCCTATCAATAAGGTAATCCTAATCCCTACAAACTTGCAAGCATGGATTCATCTTTTACTCCTGCCTACTTGCATCCTCAATCTCTACATTCCTAAATGCACCATGAAGGGGAAGTCTGGAACCAGGAAGAAACTTCAAGCAACCTCAATCACTCGATCCTTTCTAATATGGAAGGAACCATATAGTTGTTTTAATTTGACTCAAAAATTGATTGACCTTTCAACCGGAAAACACCCAGGCAGAACAAGGAAAAAGCAAGAGAATTTTAACCTTCAAGCTTGTCGTAAGAAACTAAGCCAGGGCCATTACACAGCTGCAATTAGGGTCTTATCCTCAAATGGTATTACCCCTATTAGTGCCTCTACCTTAGATGATCTCCACCAAAAACATCCAGAGGCCCCACCCCCAATATCACCATATGGCATTAATGAATCTGCAACAATTGTGGTCACTCCCAACAATGTTTTACATGCCATATAGAGTTTTCCCAAGGGCACTGCTTGTGGAAGAGATGGACTTCGTGCTCATCATTTGCTTGATGCCATGAGTGGCCCTGTTAAGGCAGTGGCAGATGATCTTCTTTCATCTATTACATGAGTGTTGTGGCTTGCTAGAAAATGTCCCATTGCTCTTGGTGAGCTCTTCTTACTCCACTTCTAAAGCCTGGTGGTGGGATAAGACCCATAGTCGTAGGGACAATTTGGAGAAGGCTTGTTTCTAAGCTTGCAACATCCTCAGTCTGTAGTGAAATGGTCTTCTATCTGGGAAAACATCAGTTTGGGGTAGGAGTTCCTTGTGGCAGTGAATGCATATTACAATCTGTAAATAGATTATTGGAAGCCACAGGTAATCAAGAAGGACAATCAATGCTCCTATTCAATTTTATTAATGCATTTAATCTTATTGACATAACAGTTATGCTACAAGAAGTGAGATATAAATGCCCTGCCATCTCCAGCTGGGTGGAATTTTGTTACACCAAACCTGCAAGATTATATTAAAGTGAACATATTCTATCTTCAGCTCAAGAAGTACAACAAGGAGACCTTCTTGGTCCCTTACTCTTTGCACTCATTTACATCCAAAGTTCTGACAATTGCCTCACTTTGTACCTTGAAACTCCATGCCTGGTACCTAGATGATGGAACCATCATTGGTGATACCTTACAGATTTCCAAGGCTCTTGATATCATTCGATCTGATGGAAGCAAGTATGGGCTATACCTCAATGTGAGTAAGTCAGAAGTGTTTTGGCCTACAATTGACCCGAGGTGTAGTGAAGATGGAATTTTCCCAGTCAATATTGGCAAACCTTCAAGAGGAATAAAATTCCTTGGTGGTCCAGCTAGTTGTGATTTAGCTTTCTTGTTTCATACATCCAAACTAAATATGTGCAAGAAATTATTTTGGGTAATGTCCTTTTTGTCCACACCATGACATACTTTTCAGTTTTGCCCTTCAGAATTACATGTAAGTTTGTGGTCTCTTATCTTCTTCGTTCCACATCGACGACATTGTCCCTCACCCTATGTGTTCTTTGGCAGTAAAATACTTCGAGTTACTAAGGAATTGCCCACCAACTTCCAATTCTCTGACCGCAAACCAATCTTATGGCACTGTAACAAAACGAAACATGCACAAGACTATCTTCTAGCCGTACCCATTAGTGGGCTTAATCAATGTATTGGGCCAAGACAGTTTCAGTCCATTCTTAGTTACAGATTGGGTATTCCCCTCTTTGAAGAAGATGGGCTTTGCACAAGTTATAACAGGAAGATGGATATTTTTAGTGATCACACTCTACATTCTGCGAATGATATAGGCCACAAATTTCGTCATGATCTAGTGCGCGACGTGTTGGCAGACATATATTTCAAAGCAGGGGTACCCACTAGAAAGGAAGTTGCTTTGGTTTTTTTTCCAGTCGGAGACAATGCTTTGAGACCCGAATACATCCTTGTTTATAATTGGGAAAATGGTCAAGATGTATGTTTTGATGTCACTGGTGTTTCACCCTTCACAGGTGATGGACTTCGTACTTTTACACCAGGCCAAGCTATTTTAAATGTTGTTGCTCGTAAATGCAACAAATACCTAGAAAAATGCTCCTCTCATGGATATGACTTAGGCACTCTAGCCTTCACAACCTTGGGAGAACTCGATGAAGACATGGTCGCCTTTTTAAAGAGATTAAAGAACTGCTTCGCCAACCAAGACGCCAATGCTAGAATAGGGGGTTTCCTTTTTCATAGATTAGGACTTGCAATTCAAAAAGGTGTCGAAGCCCAGCTGGTAGTCAGGCTTCCCACCAACTCCTTGTAAACATTATTTGCTCTTCAATAAAAAGTCCTTATAATAAAATAAATAAAATAATAATGATAATAATAATAATACTGAAAATAATAAAATATATATAATAATAATAATAATAATAATGAAAATAGAGAAAATAAAAATAAATAAATAAATAAATAAATATATATATATATATATATATATATATATATATGGGCATTTTATGGTTAAAAAGAAGTGTCTATAAATCCCTCGACAAGCTTCCCATCAAATCTTATGGGGTGGAGTGGTATTCAAAACGAGGGATTTGGTGGAATTACAAATCCCGAAGAAACATGAATCCAAGGGATTAGGACAACCAAACGTACCAAGGGAGTTGTAATTCAACCAAATCCATTGGCCCCATGAATCCCATCTTTAAAATTTTACACCAAAAACTATAAGTTTTTATTTATTTGTTGTGAAATCTGGTCAGGAGTTTTCGTAGTAAGGTTTTTATCATAACATGCGTTTGTGGTCTCATTCAACAATTTTCGTAGTTTACTTGAAGATTTTGCTACTTGAATGATTGATGGTCTTACCACTACTAAATCTACAAGGCTATTATTCTTCAAAAAAAAAAATCTACAAGACTATCGCCTTGTACAAAATCCCTATGAGCATTAGAAATAATTGGATTATCGACCTATATTTAATAAATTTTATTTTTTTTTATGGATTATAAATAACTAGGGTGTGACTCATGCCGCTATCGCGTTGTGTAACACCCAATATCTGAAAGTGGTTGGCCGAACGAAATATAAGTAATGATATACCCAAAATTGGCACCAAGGCCTTTTTCAACGCTATTGGATCCAGAGTTGGCAAAAAACTCTACAGTTAAGCATGTTCAGACGATAATAATCCGGGGATATATAACTTCCCAGAAAGTTACAGCGGTACCCGTTAAAAATCATGTACTGCCGGATGACCGCAGCGGCTAAATGAAGACAGTATCGATGGGGGATCGGATTATTACACATTATCCTAAGCTTGAGCATCAAATATCTCTAAGCACCAATTAATGTATCAATACGTTTTATTTTATTTATGTATTTGAAATTCCTATTGTTCTTTCTTTTTTATTTTGAGGGTTTAAGTTTCATTAATGAACTGCTTCAAGTATGCCGTCAGTTTCTACCTCGCAATATGATTTCTTTGAAGAAGTTATTAGTTTCACTCTCTCGATATATATATTTTCTTAAGAAGCATCAGAACAAAATCAGTCTCTAATTGGACCAGAGGGTTCGAGTTTCATCAGTGAACGGGTTCAGGTATCCTATCAGTTTGTGGCTCTCAATATGATTTCTTTAAGGAAGTATTGTCGTATTTTCACGTAAAAAATTGGTTTTACTTATTTTGGCAAGTCAATCATGGGTTACTTCATTCTAATTGCGAGTCCTTCATACAACCCAGACTGTGATAGAACAATCTTAAGTCGCCATGGTTATATGTGGAATGGATATTATCTGAATGTAAAATATATTGTGACGTCAGTCTCATATTGAACACCAACAGGAAGAATACAGGATTCGGAACTTGAAGCACAATTTTCTTTATCTTCCATGGGGAGTATATATATACAACCCATTAACTGAAGATTAAAAAGGTATTTATGGAACTTCGCGGATAAAACTGATTTGGATGAACATCGAAGCGAAGAAATATTATTACCTGATCCCTATTCAGAAAATGTATATCAAACTGAAACTCCAGTGGCCTTTAAAAGATATATTCATGCCAATTTAAAAAGAAAAGCCCTTATAATTAACTGGACATTAAACAGAAAGGGAAAAGAGTGTCCACCCACTGTAATTTTCTCATGGTATGAGACATTATAAGTATAGCACTACCCAGCTTCATATCTCATTATATTTTCTGCAAAAGGGTCAAACTCATCAACTAATCCTACCTTATTACAAGACTTTTGAGTATCATCAATACTTATATAGAGCAGAGAGTTGACACCCAAGTGTGCAGACTACTATGTTTTATTTTCTTCTACCTATTTCGAGCTTACTAACAACATTCTTTGTTCTTCTTTTCTTACATAGGAACTTGTCCACACGCAGGTCAATAATAGAATATATGTCCCAACACTCGGTATGTAAGGCTTACGTCTAATATCTCGCAACATCATTGCTAATAGCGAAAGGGGGTTGATCAAGTGAACTCAGTAAATAACTACTGATTGTCCAAATTTCACAATCAATAAACATTATTACAACATAACTCAGTAAATAACTACCAAAACAATGAAAAATGAAACGTAACTTACCTCCATCTGCAACATCATATCCCATCCCCCCCAACAAAAACAGGTACCACCATTTCAAAATAGATAGCTTAGACTTCAATTATTACATATGAAATCAAAAAAAGACCTAAAAAAGATTTTATCCAAAAAAAGAAGAAGAAGAGAAATTCTAAAAAAAATAGCTGTATGTACCTGTTGTGGTACGCCTTAAGTGGATCTATATAATCCTGAAATCCTAAAGTTGCCATTGCCCGTAAAACATCATCTCCATTAACAGTCTTTCGTTTTTTTCTCTGTCATTTATCACTTGCCTACAAATTAAACTAAAGAAAATAAAATCAAATTCAAAAATAAAGAAAGCCCTAAAAAACCAAACTGAAAGAGCAAAAAAAAAGGTAGATCTAGTTACTCGCTAGTGATGATTAACTTTGTACTCATCTCCACTAAGCCCTGGACTCCTAAGTCGATTTGGTTATTGTATGCCTAATCGAAGATACTGCATAAAAGTAAACATTAAACGTAAAAACAACAACACATTCAGTTAGGAGTGGTACTGCTTTTCCTGGACTGCTGATCGACAATATCACCTAACTAACCCCAACGCAATCGCAGTTGTGTGGTAGTATTAGAACCTAACCAAATTAACTTTGTACTCACCCCCACTAGGCTCTTGACTAATTGAACTATTTTGTGAGGAATGAAATAAGCAAAATAATACAAGTAACAATGCAGTATGACATCTTTGGTAAGATAAAAATTCCACCATTCATATCATGGCATCATCTTAAGGATTCCTCATACATGGCTACCACATATAAATAAAAAAAAATGAATATTTACCTGAAGCTGAAGAAAGCCGAACATGAACAGAAACTATAGCAATAGTTTTCCAAGCCTGAATTGGGTTAGCATTTATACATCTAATTAACATGATATGCTTTTCAATGCGGTGAACATTAGATGTACAAATGCTAACCTAGTTCAGCTAGGAGCGACATTTTCTCCCTCTGTAGCATAGAGAGTTACGAACAAACGTTTGCAAGAGAATCAACATCGGTCAATAAAAACAAATCAATAAAATAGATTTTTCAGTTCTAATCTTATATAATTTACTTTTAAGGAAAAAGAAAATAATCTTTGTATAAAATGACCTAAATTGATATGTCGTGAGAGAAATTATAGGTTCTCTATCCCATTAGTTTTCGTCAAAAAAGTTAATTTTTTTTAACACACCGTGTTTTAATTTGCTGGACTATAAGTATGAGTTTAGTTTATACCCTGAATATGGTATTTCCTAAAGTTTAGTTAGGCTATCTTCTCATAATAAAGCATATAATGCTTTAATGCTTTGGTCTGTTGGACATACATCATCAGTGAAAAAGAAACTTGGTCTCTGAACACATGTTAAGTTAATTTACAATAAAATGGCAGAAACCACCACCAACTTGGCTACAACTCTCTTAGCAAGTTCCAACATATTCAAAGTTCCGATGACATTTGTCTTTATCGCCTATGGAGTACCAACCACTAATCAATCAATCAACCCATTTCCAAAATGAAGTTAAACATGTAAGAACATCCCTAAAAACGTTATGCATGATAACTAAAAATCATCCATTCTGAATAATCCATAAACTAATGTTCCAAACTAAATTTTAAAACACGACGTGCCAAGAGAAGGTAGTACAATAAGATGGGGTTTTATAGCATAGTTATTAGAATGCTTTCAGTAACAAAAAACAGAACATCATACTATGAATTAAGTCAGAATTATATCTGCGCAAATGTTGGTTAGAGCAGTGAGATCAACTTCAAGACCATATCGGGGCAACTCATGGGCATAAGTTTCTGTCATTACCAAATCACTGGGTCAAACATTATGATGAGCTTGGAAGATGTTCACTGAATGTTTT
This sequence comes from Papaver californicum, assembly GCA_023531435.1. Taxonomy (NCBI): domain Eukaryota; kingdom Viridiplantae; phylum Streptophyta; class Magnoliopsida; order Ranunculales; family Papaveraceae; genus Papaver; species Papaver californicum. The sequence goes on along the minus strand of JAJJMC010029784.1, from coordinate 3,068,142 downwards.
ATAAGATTTATCACTACAAATTAACAGTAGAGTAAAAAATTGGGTTAGGAGCACGATATCAAAGTCAAATATGCTTATAGATAAAGACCGTTCCAAATTAAGTGTGCACCAAAATATCAAGGTTAAGAGACCATACATTTTTTTTAGATTTGGAAAGCCCATGAACACGTTGTCCAATGTTCCTCATAAGGAATTGCGGCTTTGATCCCTGCACACATTCAAATACAAAGTTAAAGACCATACTTTGATATCCTTGGATCGTCCTAATTACAAAGCAATTTCAAGTCAAGAAATTCATGATTACCACCACCACCCCGTCGCACACCTGTGTTGGAAATACTCAAGGCTTATGTCCAACAAATTCATGACATGCTTAGGCACTTTTTCTCCCAGTGGATGCAACCGACATGGTTGCTCTACTTAGCAACACCAACTGCATTATAAATCAAGGTGAAGAACTAATGTGAATTTAAGGTGGTAGCAGTAGAACTATCGCTCCCCAAGACATAAATAAGCTCAATCGATATGGTCTATTGAGATTAACATGAATAAGCTATTGTTCTAAATGGTTACATACCTAAAAAGAGAAAAGAAAAACTTACTGTCTTTATTATATCAGCCTGGGTTTCTTCATCGCAATCTCCAAACTCTCTCCAAAAGTTGTCCTAATATATGTTTGAATAAGTGATTCATAATGATTTTAGTATACACAAAAGCTTTGGTTTTGACATGTTTGCATAAAAGATTCAATTACTAATATGAATTAACTATGATACTGTTGGAAAACAATAAATAAAATTTAGAATTATTTATTGAAACATAGTGTTAGCTGAAGCTACAGTACAACAAATTAGGCATGTTACATTTAAGCCTGACAAAAACCAAATAAAAATTTAATAAACAATGACCAAAACAATATGGGGATTATAGAAAAGTATTTGAATAATCTATCTAACCATAAACAGAATTTTAGTATGCGAGGATGAGAGACAGAGTTAGGGGAGGTAGCTGAAAATCTGAAATTAGAGAAGTTCATGAAAAGGAGAATCAAACCAAATTATAAACATTAAAATCAAAAGATAAATTAATGATCAAGTTTTTAAGTTTTGCTAATCATTTGAAAGAAATAAGAACCTGATATTAAGATAACCCAAATGAGATACCTGAGATGATTGGATCAAGTGGACATATTTCTTCACGTATTTGGGCGTATAAGATTATCAATCTAGGGTTTCAAGAAGATTATCAACCAAAATAAAACCCAGTTAGTTAAGGATAAGAACATATAATTTGATGTTAGAAGTATAGAAATCAATCTAGGGTTTCAGGAAGAAAGAGCGAACTAGGGAAATTTACCTAAATCTGTCTAACAAGGATAAATCCGTACTAAATTTGTTCAAGCATGTTCTTTTGTGACTGCTTCATCACTCCAAAATCGATCAATTCAGAAACACAAAGGAAACAAAATCGAGGATTCTTCTTACTTTTATTAGAAATGGAGAGTTTGAATGAGAGACAGCAATCCAGTTTCCTGATTGAATCAATAGTGAACTCATAATTTCCAATTTTCTTTGAACATGAAGTGAGTAAGGATTAAGGGGAAGTGGAACGGTTTGAATCAGAGAGTATAGAATAGAGAATACCCATCGAGTAAAGGCTAACATTGCAATCAATTGGGAACATTATTCTCAAGTGTTAGGAGTCGAAGAGAATTTAGGAATTTAATGGAATAGTGAGTGGAGTGATGTGCATAACCATTGGATCACATCATATGAGATGAGACTGGGAGGAAACTCAATATCCTGGACGTTAATTGTATATATGAATGTATCCTGACCGCTGGGTGAGTATGGATATGGGTTTTAGTATAACAAACATGGGTACAAATAAAAACCTCATATAAGGGCTGTTGAAAACACTGGAGGACTTATCCGGGATTTCCGGTGACTGAATAGTTGGTTAGGGGTGTCCTAAGGTGCTCAAGACGATTTAAGACCGATATTTACGTCTTGAAAGATAATATGTTTAAACCAATTAAAATTCTCAAATAACTAACAATTTTCTTCATTTAAAGATGTTGGTTTCTAAAATATAAAAACATCAAAATATTGACTAAAAAGCACAAAGACACATGAAGACAATTATTATCATTAAGGAGCGAGAATATAAGACCAAAAAAATTTATTATAGAAAAAATGTTAAAACTCTATTACATAATAAGGCTTCTTCCAAAACCCTAGTAAAGAGAATTAATCTATTACAAGAAGAAAAGAATGAAAAGTAAAATTAAAATTTAAACCAAAAAAATTAAATTATTGCTCGGACTAATTCAGACGAGAACTCCCCAAAACCAATTTTCTGTTTCCTCTCCTTCCACAAGTATTTATATAGCTTTAAAGGAAACCACTTTCCTTTTCCGTTTCCACTACCACATCATCATCAAATGAGAATAAGCCATGTGCCGGGATAATACAAAATCCTCCAATAAAAATGTGTCATTTGTCAAATAATATCTCATTATGAAGTCATCATTTTCTTTATTTGGAAAATATTTCATAATCTTTATTTTGATTATTTTCTTCATTTAACAAAACATCTTCAAATATCTTTTTATCATAATTAATATCTTGCAAATGGTCTCCGTACTTTCTACATACGATGTGGCATGCTTACCGCACTCCCATATCCAAATAGTTGGTCTAATAATTCTCCATGTTTTTCCTTTTGGGCTTAGCTCTTTCAACCATAGATTATTTCATTTTACGAGTTGAGTTACGCATTTTAGTCCATTGAGCTTTATTTCCTATAGACTGCAAAACTAAACAAAAACCATTAAATATGTACAAAATAAATAACTAAATAAATGTAAATTAAGATGTAAAAATTATGTGTTTACACACTCATCAAATACCTCCAAACCTACATTTGCTAGTCCTCGAGTAAAACTAAAATGAAAAACTAACCTAAAAATGGAATAAAAATCCTAACTCACTTTCGCAGGAATCGCGACTAAACTTAACATGTGTAACAAGCCTTCAAACCCCTAGGTGGTCCTAGTGGACGAGTGTTTTCTCATGAGGGTTTACAAGAGGTGTAGCCATAAAATCTTTTACTCCAAAGCCTAGCTACTTGTGAACGATTGAGGATAGACACTAAACATGCTATTTAGTTGGCTACTAAATTCTTCGGCTATGGGAATCATTACCCTATATGAATCCAATCGTTGTACACGAGTTTGCACTCAAGCGTACTAAAATTCATATAAAAGAAAATAAAGCACTACTCATAAAGTCGTACAATGGACCACGATACTCGGAATCTAACAAACCACAATTACATGAATAGATTAAGAAGATGAATATGGAGATAGAAGTGTGCGCATGTTGACTAAGGTGAACGGTGTTTCAAAAAATATATTTATGAACAACATGCCAAGATGAACCCTAATGCATTGAGATACACACCCACTGGTATGAATCCTAATTCTAGTATCAACTCAGCTGGTATATATATGGGCCCCAACGGTCGATTTATTGAATATATAGAGTATATATATATATATATATATTTTAATTATTTGATGTATTGACAACATGATTGGGTCATTTGAATCCAAGCGCATACTCCTTTTCAGCATATTACATGATAGTTCCTATGGATCTTGTGTTCCACTCTTGCTTAGGCGACAGAGACAGGGATAACACACACATATTGGTATCCAAGTGTCAATTTTTTTTGTTTTATTTTTTGGTCAAGTTCAATTAAAATAATGGGGCTTGATCTCAATCACTCCACTTCATCCTAACGACTACAACAAGGCGACACTAGTAACCCACCAAATCATTTAGAGAAACACAAAAAGATGCAAAATGAAAATAAAAACAGAACGTGATATGGTGACGACTATCATGTTATTTCTAACACCTGAGCTTTGTCCTTTTATGAATAAACCATTTAGATGGGCACACCAACTCCTATAGACAATAATTTTATTTCCGTCTACCTAAAATGGTTAGTGGTATCCTGAATTGTTCAAAAGTTTCTAAATTTTGGAGTTTTTAGTACAACTAATTTTTTTAAAAAATTCTCTCGTACCCCCAAACTTAAACTAAACATAGTTCTTGATGTTATAAAGATAAATGAATGAAAGTTTAATAATGAACAAAGTAAAGAGATAGAGAAAGATATTACCCGCACCGTTTACCAAAAGCTTATGAGTTTCCTCCCATAGAGCGTTAAGTTTAAAGTCTTTAACCAGATCAAGAAATGATTAGTCACAACTTACGAATCATATAACAATAATCGAAATAATTATGGAACCTTAAAGTCAATCAGATTTGACTTACAAAGTTGACCACAATGGAATATATGAAAGTAGTAATCATTCTTAATAAAAAATGTGTCGACTCAGATTTCTAAAATAATTAGGTTGAATTCCAAAATTTAATATCTGACACATTTGAAATACATATGTTCCCACATTTGGTAGAAAAATATTTGGTGGGAAAAAAAATCAATCTTGGTATCATGGCCTGGGTAAACCACATCAACAGGATGACGGGTTTCTTACAACTGAATTTCATTTTGGACAAAATCAGGTTCGGGAAAACGTGTACGAAGATTATCGCTTAGGATGGTAGAGGCACATATGTCAAGTCTCAAGTGAGGGCCAATTGGTGTAAAATTTTTTTGACTACATATTTCAATTTCTTCATCAACACTATCTTCATCATCATAAAAATATGAAGATGGCTGAGCCTTATTTAAACAAATAGTGTTTTCAATCCCAACCTCATCCCCCTAACTAAGTAAATAATTATCAGTATTATCAAGGGTAAAACTGGAAACACTATTTTGACAATTAAGCTCATTTGGAGCAATACTAGCACCTGATTGTTCTTTAATTTCTCTAAAGGTCTCATGATTTTGTTTCCACACTATGTCTCTCCTACGTGAATTTTTAGTCAACTGGTCGAGTGAATCTTCTAAAGAAAGACTTTCATCATAAGAAGTATTAGGTATCAACTGTTTGATTAAATCCTCCAAAGATGGAGAACACACATTTTGCTCAATATAATATTGCTATTACCCGTTCGTATGACTGGTGAGCGTGTGAACAGTAATTGAGATCACAGTAGTATGAACCATAACCCTCAGAAGGTTGATAGTGGTCCAAAGTACTATCCACACTATGGTCATAGTATGTGTAATGTCCATTTTGAAATTTAGTCGGATATTAATTGTATTGGTCCTCATAATACAAGTTCAACATTTATTTTATTTTTTTGGTGCACATACAAATGCAGGGTCAACTAAAATTGGGTAGGATGAGGTTACTTTAGTCAAATATACCTACAGTCAAAGACTAGTCAAAGGTACATAGGCTAAGGCTTGTGTTGATTCGGCTGATAACGCCCAGAGGGTTCAACGTACTATCCCACGTGTTTTATTAAAATTCGGTAGCGGACGGTGCAAAATGTTGTGCAAGTGTGTTTTTTCTTCTTTTTTAATAAAGGAAAAAAATAAATAAAATTAAAAATTTAACGAAACTTAAAATAAAATCCTAATCTAGATATTACAAAATCTAAAGAATAAAATATTTCTTAATATAATTATTTACAAAAGAAAATAAATGAATAAAATCTAATCTAAAGTAAAATAAAATAAAATTTGAATATTATTCTGCTTACCATTTTGGTAGGTAATTTTAATTCCACCTTAAATGTTAAATTAAACTTGCTTACCAAAAATAGAAAGATACCCAAAAACAAAAACAAATAAATCAAGAGAATAATTTTTTTTCTTTTAAAATAAATAAATATAATATAACTATCCTAATATACATAAAACTTAATAGAAACTAAAAATAACAATTTTTTAGTTCCGGCAGTGGTGTCAAAAACTTCATGGGATTTTAATTATACCGCAAGAGCACGACTGTCGATGAGACAGTGTGCAAGTACGGTTCGTTCCACAGGGATTTCAGAATTGTAATTTTTAACTTTTAATTAAATGATGTGTAATAACAAAATGGGCTTTTGATTATATTATAAATTTTTTTAAAAAAACTTAAAGTACTAAAAATGATTTACATGTGAAAGAAAATCTAGGACTCAAAATTTTATCACAACTATGCAAACTGGATGTTTGTAACTATTTTCTATAATAATTTTCATTTATTGCTCAAGACGAATTAGGACCGGTATTTACGACTTGGAAGATAATACGTTTAAACCAATTAAAATTCTCAAATAATTATCAATCTCTTCACTTAAATATGTTGGCCTCTAAAATAAGAACATCAAAATATTTATTAAAGCACAAGGACACATGAATACAACTATTATCATTAAGGAACGAGAATATAGGGCCAACAGAATTTATTATAGAAAATATGTTAAAACTCCATTACATAATAGGACTTCTTCCAAAACCCTAGTAAAGAGAATTAATCTATCACAAGAAGAAAAGAATGAACATAAAAATTTAAATTTAAATTAAAACTAAATAATCAAATTATTGCTCGAACTAATTCGGACCAGAACTCCAAAAAAAAACTCTCCATTTTCCTCTCCTTCCACCATTATTTATATAGCTATAAAGGAAACCACTTTCCTTTTCCGTTCCCACTACCACATCATCGTCAAATGAGAATGCGCCATGTGTCGGGACAATACAAAATCCTCCAATAAAAATATGCCACGTGTCAAATAATATCTCATCATGAAATCACCATTTTCTTTATATGAAAATATTTCATAATCTTTATTTTGATTATTTTCTTCATTAAATAAAATATCTTCAAATATCCTTTTATCATAATTAATATCTTGCAAATGGTCTCCGTACTTTCTACACACGATATGGGATGCTTACCACACTCCCATATCCAAATAGTTGGCCCAATAACTCCCAATGTTTTTCCTTTTGGGCTTAGCTCATTCAACCATAAATTACTTCATTTTACGAACTGGGTTACATATTTTAGTCCATCGAGCTTTATTTCCTATAGACTGCAAAAGTAAATAAAAACCATTAAATATTTAAAAAATAAAAAACTAAATAAATGTAAATTAAGATGTAAAAATGATGTGTTTACGCACTCTTCATAAGGAAATATCAAATGTCTAAGTTACTCTCCTTCTAAAATAGAAACCTAATAACTAAAATCAAACCCTAAGTCTATTTCAAATATGCCCCTCTTTCCCTCCTCAACCAACCATAACTCATATTTTTTTAAAAAACAGGAAAAATTGTAATTATTTCATCGTCTTCGATTAGTTGACGATTCGAAAATCTTATAATAGTCGATTAAAATACATATTAAATATGCATAAGAAGAATGTTGATAACAATGATGGTAATCAACAACAACCCAACCAACAAATTGATCATCATCAATAACCCATCTAGATATTAAAGAACAAATCGGTGCATAATTTCAAACTCCTCGACAACCACACATGGTTTATGTTAGGTATGATTCGAAAAACCATCTTTTTTTTCTCTCTCTTCTTTTTTGTTTGAAAACTGTTAGATTGATTGAAATCAATAAAAAAAAAGGTTTGAAGAATTATTTTACAGTTATGAGTTCTTATTTCCTAACCGTAATATCAATATAAAAAGTTGTTGCAGTTAGGAAATTAGAACTCTTAACCGTAAATTTTAAAAAAAAAATCGCATGTGGTTTTACGGTTAGGTTTATAACCGTAAACCAATTTACATTGTGGCTCGTTTCTTTAAAAGCTAACCGTAAAAAAACCTGTGTTACATTCTTTTTTCCAAGTTTTTCCACGGCTAGCTATATCAAACGTAATTTTTTGGGAAAATTGTTGATATGACCCCAATTTATTACCTCCATTTTAAATATGACCCCGCTTTTTTAACTATTATAAATATGACCCCGTTTTTTTATTTTATTATAAATATGACCCCATTTTTTGTAGGGAGTGTTTGGATACAACCTCAAATAGTAATTTTTTTGACTAAATTAAATTAAGATCTTAATTTAATTTGATTGATAACTTTATCGAATTAATTGTTGATTGATTGTTGGCATTACTGTTATTGTAATCTTAGCCTAATCATAGGGTTCATTTGGGGTAAAACTTATTGTAGTCTTAGCCTGATCATCGGGTTCATTTGGGGTTTTGCCTTTTGAAGTTCAATTGAAGAATTTATTAAGGATTTTAAAATGTTTGTGTTATTGTCTGCTAATTAATTTCATAGTTGCTTTCTGTTTGTTTCAAACGTTATAATGACTGAGTACACCTAGTTTGAGCATCTTGGTTTGAATAAACTAAAGTATAATAGATTGAAAATTGGTTGAATTTTAAGTTAGAATTTGGTATTCATACAAAAAATCTATTCGTACACAGTAACAACACGTCATTTTTATCAAAAGAGAAGATAATAGATGGATTTTCATGATACCCAAGAAACGAGAGTTGCAAGTTAACCAACCTGATGATATCTTATAGAGAAGTTAAACAATATGGGTTAATAACGAACTAAAAAAGGAAGATCGTAATTTAATTTAGTAATTTTTTTGTTACTATCTGAGGTTGTATCCAAACACTCCCTGCAAAAAATGGGGTCATATTTGTAATAATTAAAAAAATGGGGTCATATTTATAATAGTTAAACGGGGTCATATTTGAAACGAAGGTAATAAAATGGGGTCATATCAACAATTATTCCTAATTTTTTTGTGGTTTGGTTCGTTTCTTTAAAAGCTAACCATAAAAAGCATGTGTTATATTTTTTTTCCAAGTTTTTCACGGCTAGGTTTATCATTCGTAAATTATTTACGGTTGGCTTTTCTTTTCATTATACCTAACCGTAAAAAATCATGGCACTTCAAATATTTTCCTAAGTGCTTTTACGGTTTGGTTCGTGTTGTTCAAATTATCCTTAATTTGTTTACGGTTGGATTTTCTGTTTCAGAAACCTAATCGTATTTGTACATTTGAATTTGTTTGTGTATATTTTTTTGGAAATTACCTAGTATAAATCAATCAATTATATTTCTTGTATGTTGTGGGAATCCTGAGAGGGAAAACCCCAAGAACAAGATATGTAATAATTTAACACCGATTGAGAACAAGCCCACTCCTCACTGTGATATCATTTAGGGTTAGATAATATAGGTGTCCACAAGAAGGATAAAAAGAAGAAGGATTTGGTGGAAAAAATACCTCAAGAAGTTTTGAAGCACCTCAAAAGGAAGATAATGTTTTCTAATACATGGAAAATAATCTTGAAATCAAAGATGAACAATTTGATCTTGGGGTGATGAGCCAAGGTGTGATAGGGATGCACCTCAAGAGGAAGAATTTGATGATGAAGAAGATATGGAAGGAAAAGAATCTGTTGTTGAAGTCAAAGAAAAATGATTTGTTGTTGCTTCACTTGAAACTTCACCTGATCCTTAAGCGAAGGAAAAAAAAAACGAGGAATAAACCTTCACTGAAATGCAAACATATTCCTAAAGGAAAATACATGTTGTAGCCTGAGAAGAAGAATGACAAACCTTGGGGTGAGTCCCTAGATAAGTTTATGTTTTAGGTTGAAAACAAATGCATTACAAAAGAGTACTTTCAGGTAGGTTCGAGAGGTCAAACTCGAACATGACGATCCTAAACCAAAAAATGGCCGTTCACGTTCCGCTTCGATCACAAAGGTGAAGCAAATTAGGTTGGTTTTAGGGGATGGAAACAAAGAAGGTTGAGAAATCACAGTATGATGGATAATTGTAGTGTGTAGTATGGATTACTTCTAGGATAATTGCCGATTATGTCTTCTTATAAAATCTTTGTCGAATAAATGAAACCATCTATTTATAAGAAAGCAGATGCAAACAACATTCATAGAAATTAAAGTTCTAATTTCTCTTCCATTAACCATATTTGCGCTAAAATTTTAAAACATAAGTCTTATAAATAACCCATAACAAATTTATTCAGTATTGCTAAACCAAACTGCTTAATGTTGGATATGCTGCTAAAACTGAATATCCCCTTGAATAAATCACTACAAACCAATGCAACATCCAACTTAATGCAAACATTTCCTGAAAAACCAAAACCAAAAAAGTAAGAGCAAAAGTCTTTACCTGCGCATCATACATAATGATAGCAGGAAAACCACATCAAACCCGAAAATAGAATCTGAAAACCCCCTGTACATAACAAACAAACAAACACATATATAATAGAATTTGGAAATCACAAACGATTTTTTTTTGTTTGAATTGAATAAAAATTTAATTCAAGCCCTTGCACTGACTATTCCTTCAAAAATAACTCATTCATTACCTTTCGAGACCGAGCATAGTTGCAGCAGCTACAACACACTATATATTTAAAAACAAAAACTCAATGTTCAACACAAAATAATCCTCCATGCCAACCAAGAAATAAACAATATTTATAAGAATTGAAATGACTTACAGAGGAATGTGTAGAAGGGAATCCACTCGACCAAAACAAATCCTTAAAATTGAACACCTCAATGTAAAGTAAAACTGAAGTAAAAGGTTTTCAGAATTCCTCAATTGGAGTTGATACAATAGATACCACTAAAATCTAACAACAATAAAAAAACCAATTTTGAAAATCACATTTCAATAAATTTGGCTAACACAAATAGAAAAACCATTTTTATGAATCTTTAAACTCAATTCTAACATGGGTTTGAATCCAATTTACACAAATATAAAGAAATCTTACTTTCTCATGTGAAATTTTCAGCTATATCTTAATTTAACAGCTTACTGTAAAGTAAACCCTAAATCTTCTAAACATTTCCCCCACCAAAACAGTAATTAAACGTTAATTAAAAGAAAGAAAGATATAGTTGAAAAATGAAATCTTACCTGCTAACACAATCCGTGAGAATTAACCTAATTTTATTTTCTCCAAAAACTCTAAATTATACATTGATGAACAAATTTAAGAAAAACCCTATGTATGACAAACCCCAATCATGGATAATAACACCCAAAATCCAAATATGCATTTTAGAATCATGAAAACAAAAAGATAATCAAAGAAAATTAATGAAAAAGAAGTTGAGAAACCTAAATCAGAAATCTAATCTGAACTCTTTAGAGTGTGGAGATGGAGGTGGAAAAAAAGAGTGTTAATGGATTAAAGGAAAGGAAGAGAATAGATGTTATTAGGGTTAGGGGTAAAGATCTGCGTCGTTTGATAGTTGAAAACAAAGTCTTAACCGTCGATCAAAAGTGAACATTACCCATTGTAGGTTACAATAACTCGACACATCTAAGTATTTGGTGTAAAGGTGGTGTAAGTATTTTTAATCCGAACAACTACTTAAAAAAAGAGTTTCCATCGCCCTATAACATTTCAACTAATCGCACAATACCAAGTGTCCTTTCCAAAATCACCAATGCCTAAATCCCTCTCTCGCCCAATGGGAAATGCAGGTATCATCACCATTTAACCTGGGAGCTCATACAGTTTAGAGTTTTAATTAAAAGATTTTGATGCATTCTCTTATATATAATATGTATCTTCGTAGTCATGGCCCATGGGTCTATGACTTTCTAAGCCTGATACCTTCTACGTCTTGGGAAGAGGGAGATACTGGTCGTATATGAAAAACTGGTACTCAAATAAAGCACAAAAAAGAGAAGATAGCTGATTTAAGAGTGAAAATGGATAGTTTCAGTATTGAAGACTCAACAAAGATAAAGCCGACGAACGTGCCTTACCAATTACAAATTTGGTAGGCTACAACTGGTCTTTGTTTCATCCAACAGACTTTGGTAATGATCAATCCTCATCAAACTTTCCGTCAAATTAGTCATGTCCAACAAATAGTCGAGATGAAAACTTTCAAACCGTGTGTTAATGGCAATGTGACAAACAAGAGGCCCAATATCAACTCAACTATGACTCACACTGAGGATCGATACCAACTCCAAAGTGGGGTAGTCTGGTAAATTTCTGGCACCAGTTTCTCTTCTTCCCACTTATTCTGGTACTATCTCCGCCTTTATTCTCTCCTTTTTCTTCTTCTTCTTCATTTTTTTTCTTGATTTCATTATCATGCAGAAAAAAGAAAGGAAAACGGATCTTGTACGGATCTTTTCTCGGATTACCGTATTCTTCTTCTTCTTTGATGGCTACTCCACCTGCAAGGGCTAGAGCTGATTATGATTACCTTATATAACTTCTCCTCATCGGTGATAGCGGTAAAACATCTTCAACTTTTTTATTTATTTATAATCGTCGAATTTGTTCTTGGAATTGATCTGATTGGTGATCTTTTGTTTTGATGTTTCCTTAATATATTATAATCCCTCCGTCCAGGAGAAGTGATACTTTCACTTTTTCAATTTGGTTTATTTTCAGGTAAAAATGAAAAAGTGAAAGTATCACTTTTCGTGAGATGGAGGTAGTAGTTGTTATGAATGGATATGAATTACACAAACTGAGGCTTGAGCCAGAAAGAACAGCAGCATGTCTAGACGTGGTCTGCTCTAGCCCTAGGCTAAAACTGTATTAGGCACATAAACACGACCTAAAACCAACTCGAATGGGTTATTGATGCGAATTTCTATATCCAGTTTGACTAATTTTACTCCGCATAGTGCTGATTTCTTAGATACGGATTAAAATGACAAACATGTGTATCAGGAGAGTAGGTATGTGTCTTTAAGCTCATGCATGAATATGCAAATTAGTTTCTGCAATTTTGTGTCATCGTGCATGTTTTGTCTGTTGTTGTTATCTTTTTATGTATGAAATGCCTATGAAATTGCTAATTGGTAATGAAATGATAGTACTACTTTTAGCGTTGACCTGTGCGTGCCTGAGTACTTATATGTTTGGTTCTCTTTATTATGCAATGAGTTATTATGATCGATTCTTATGTCGTGTCATTAGATAGGTGAGTTTTCATACTGCAGTGTTTGACAACTCTAGTTGCCACTAAAAGAGAGAGAAAGCAAAGAATTATCCATTAGGTATAATGATGTTTGATCAACTATCAGTTGAACACCTTTTATTACTCTTTTTCAAAGTGAATTACTCCTTCATTGTGAAACAAATAAATCCTCCCAGACAGTTACTTTTGAGCTAACTTTGTGATGTTTGATCTTTGTATATTGGATCACAACCACTATATGATATGTAGTCTGACTAGTTAGTTCTTTAAATTGTTGCCGGTTACTACTTCTGCAGGGGTGGGTAAAAGTTGCCTTCTTTTGTGATTCTCTGATGGATCTTTTACAACCATTTTTATTACTACTATTGGGTGCGATGCTTTTAGATTTCCGTTATGATTTAGAGCTTTTCTTTCTCTTAGTTTTACAAGAACATATTTGTTTTACAGTTAGATCTGACTTACAAGGTTCACACTTTGTCTTCATCTGCAGGATTGACTTTAAGATAAGAAATATTGAGCTAGACAGCAAGCGTATCAAACTACAAATCTGGGATACTGCTGGACAGGAACGGTTCAGAACTATCACAACAGGTAGATGTCTGCTATTTCGGCTTTGACACACTAATACCCCCTTTACTTTATGTACAAATTCAAGTGTTTAACACCTTCACTTAAAGAGTTATCTTTCATGTGTAGCTTACTACCGTGGAACCATGGGCATTTTGTTGGTGTATGATGTTACCGATGAATCATCCTTTAATAGTACTTGCCCTATTCCTCTTTTTTACTGATATTTGTAGTCTGATAGCTAGATTCACTTTTCAGAATTCACGATCATATTCATGCTGTCTCACTGAAGAGTGATTAGCCATCCACCTGTGGACCATGGGATCTGTACCTTTTGGATTCATTTCCCTCATATGGTACATTTTTCTGGATCCAAGAGGTGGTTGCTCATACTTCAGTACAATGAAGTTATATCGTAATGGTGTAGACTTTGTTCCCCTTTTCATAATGGCTTGTCGTTGCATTAACAGATATCAGAAACTGGATTAGAAACATTGAACAGCATGCTTCTGACAATGTCAACAAGAATCTTGTTGGGAACAAGGCTGATATGGATGAAAGTAAAAGGGTAAGATTCAAAAGTCATTTAATTGTTTATAATTTACCTTATTTTTTCTATTGCTTTTACCATTATGGATTGTTCCCTTCAAGAAACTGCTGATCATGTTTCTTGACTGGAGATGAGTGTTCATTCCGAGTTAATCCTGAATTTACATTGTTGTTGCCATTCCCTCTCTCTAGCACTTTCAGATTTTAAGGCAAGCGATTATTAACAGCCTTCATGACGGCTTATTTTTAAACCTTTTAGAGCTGATATAACTGCCATTTCCTTTTGACATTGCAACTTAGTTTGCTGTTGTCAATTCTAACAGTTACTTACTATTTTCCTTTTTCTTTTTTTCTAGGCAGTGCCTACTGCCAAGGGTCAAGCACTTGCTGATGAGTATGGTATCAAATTCTTTGAGACTGTAAGCAGAAATCTACCTGAGGCTGAATCTTTTTCGATCATAACTAGTGATTTCATATACTGAATTTTCTTTCTTTTGTGTGCCACAGAGTGCAAAAACAAATCTAATGTGGAGCAGGTTTTCTTTTCCATAGCAAGGGATATAAAAGAAAGGCTTTCTGAAACTGACACGAGAGCTGAGGTATGGAAACTGGTCCAAGCTGCTAGGTTAGGACCGAACGAAAAGTATTCGATAAAGCACTCAATTACTATCTTCTCAAGCTCCATTTCATGGCTAACTTTCTTTGGTTGGTTTGTATGGTTGCAGCCTTCAACAGTTAGGATTAACCCAACAGACCAGCCTGAAACCGCACCAAAATCAGCTTGTTGTGGTTCTTGAGAGAATTCATAATTGGCCCTTGGTGATAGCAAGCCAGTGGTGTATGCTGGAGAAGGCAACAAAGCCATTCTTGTTGGATCTAAACAGTTATTGGTTACATTATTTGGTAAAGGAGGGAACCGGGCAGTTTGCTTGAATTTCTTTTCTTCTTATTTTCTGGGTTTTGTTTTTTCATTTACTATTTTTCTCATCTACTATGTATGGGGCGTTTGGTTCAAGTTTTTAAATTTTAGGAATTCAATTGTGGGTAATCCTTTTCCTAGAAATGAATTCCAAAGAATAAATTCTTTAATAAAAAAAATAGTGTTTGGTTGAGATAATTAATTACATAGTAATCCAAACTAATCAAATAACTTTGATACCTCTGCACTTTATGATTGAAGTACTTAACTTCTAATGTGAAATTTCAAAACTTTAAAACTAAAACGTTGGTATTCAAACACTTATCTAAATTTTCATGTAAAATTAAAATTTCAAAACTAGAATACCATCTAACATCAATCAACAACAATAACAAACAACATCCTACTTCTGAATAATTCTCATTATACCCAAAATCAATGAAAATTTGCAAAGCAAACAACAACATCCTACTTTTGAATAATTCTCATTATACTCAAAATCAATGAAAATTTGCAAAGCAAACAACAAGATTAGTAAAATTAGTTCACCAGGAACTTAAAGCTAGGGTTAGAAAAAATAGTAAGCTTAAGTTAGAAAAAATAGTAAGGTTGAAGATTAAAACAAGAACCACAAGTTAACGTTAGAAATTCAAAACATTAAAATGAAATTATAAGTTTAATAGCTTAATATACAAACAGATTCACATTTGTAGTTTCAACATTTTCACTAATTTTTAGTATAGGTTTAGGGTTTAATAAGATGCAATTGGATTTTTTAGGTGTGAGATGGGGAATTGAGTTTTAGGGTTTCGAAAATAATACAACTCAGTAGTGAGAAATACTTTTTAGGTTAGGATAGAAGAAGATTTTTCTATGGAGGAATTCGAGTTGGTGTTTTGTTCTCTCGACAGAAAGTTCGAACAAAAATTAGATAATTTTTTTGAATCGATGGTTTTAATGACAAGGATAGTTTTATTATTTCCAAGAAAGATCACTTTGATTTTCTGGAATCGGATTCAATTGCACTCATCCACAAGTGCAATGGAAAACATGAAATTTAGGGGAATCCGATTCCTAAGTAATTTAATTCCGAGACGGTTAAACTTGTTTCATTCGGAGAATTCAATGGATTCCCTAGTAATTGGATTCCTGACCCTCCTATTACCCCGAACCAAACACGCTGTAGTGTGTGAAATGTAGTAGTGTCTGTTTCCCTCTTACTTATCTGATGAATTTATATGACAGAGCAGAACAATTCATTTCCCTCAGATTCTTGGGAATTGACCAAAAACAGCTTGTTACCTCCTCTTATACGCACAAAGATAAATATATGTGGTTCTTTTCTAATCACCATGTTGTCGAGATTTAATGGAAATAATCCAGTGGTTAATTTTCACCAGTAGATTGCCTTTTGTTTCCAAAATAACAGTGTAGTGAAAAAAACAGTCAAAACCGCTTCGTTTTAAAATAGCAGTGTTATTCACAGAAAAACGATGAAAATGAAATTCGTGTTCTGAAAAAGCTGTCCCCTGCCAAAAGTTAAAAGAAAACGATTATAACGGAGGAGACATCTATTAGAAATTTAGAAGTTATAACGGAAATATACGGGAAATAGCAATATAAATGCCGTTATAACGGCCTTCTAACTCCTGAGCCTGCTGCATAGCATATACACTCTCTAGGTGCTTCCAACAGCTCAAGGAACTGGGGAGACTTGTACAGGAAAAGAGAGAGAACTCTTGGGGTTCTGCATCTTTATTCTCTACGGTCTTCAAGAAGGAAGGAACCACAAGGCCAGGGTAAATTCATTTCTCTTAATATGTATATTACTTATTCTAATCTTCATTTCTCTGTTTATTGCTCTTATACTATCCTCTAAGTCCTTTCTATTGTGCGCATGAGTTGTTTTTCATGCTGTTTTGAATTAGTCTAGGGTTTGGATTTGTTTTGTTTGAAAGTTCACAACAATGAATCTGCTTCATCAAGTAAAACAAGAAACACAAGTAGAACTAGAGACTCTCCAGGCTTCACACCAAGGTTCTGTAGTAATGTTGGGTTACAAGAGAATATTCTAGTGCAGAAGCCATTACTAAACAAAGGGGTGAGGCTGGATATTAAGAAAAATGTGGATTTGGGCAAGGTAGATAGAGATGAAACAACTGGGTGCTCAGAGGAGAACACAAATAAAGCAGTCACAAAAACTAACAGAAATGGACAAGATTTCAGTGCTACAACTAAGGCGAATACAAGGATCTATGAGTATCCTGATCCGGAGTTCTTCGACTTTGAGATAGATAAGAGAGAGGAGTGTCTTGCAGTTGGTCAGTTGTGGGCTGTTTATGACGATTTTGATGGCATGCCGCGACTCTATGCTCGGATTGAGAAAGTTGGTCTATTTGTATATTCTCTCACCCAGAAAGCTTCTTTGCCTAGTTTCAAGGTGCATATCACTTGGTTAGATGCTTCACCTGATCGCATAGATGATATTGTTTGGAACAAGAAGGGATTACCCATCGCTTGTGGTAAGTTCAAACACAGGCCGGCCGGTACACTTACTGATATTAGTGTTTTCTCTCATCAGGTTGTCTGGAGAAAAGGCAATACTTCAAAAACTTTCATCATATATCCAAGAAAAGGTGAAAACATGGGCACTCTTCAAGAACTAGAATATTAATTGGATCTCTGATTAGAATAACCATAGAAACTTCGATTATGAATATGTAGAAGTTTTGTCAGATTACACAGAGCAATTGGGAATAAATGTAGCATATTTGGTTAAGAACAAAGGGTTTATAAGCCTCTTCAAGCCAAAGGGAGTGTCTTCCTTTTATATACTACCAAGCGAACTTCTCAGATTTTCACATAAGGTTCCTTCTTATGAAACGACTGGTATGGAACGAGATGATATCCCTGAAGGTTATTTTGAACTCGATCCTGCTTCCCTGCCTGCTAATCTCGTTGGAGTATCTGATTCTGTTGGCCTGACTGTAAATGCCGAAACTGTCCATGCTAAAACTTATGATCCTTCTAAATCTCAAGCAGAGAAGATGGCTGGTGTACCGAAAAAGAGGAAACAACCTGACGAAAACAATACCTTGAGTGGAGGAAATGCAAGAAGTGGTAAAGCTTATTCATGGTTAATAACTAAATGCAACATGAAGAAACTGAGGGAACAAAAATTGGGTAACCCTGTTGAGCAGTCTTAAAGTACATCAGATGGTGTAAAACACAAGACCGGGAGTTTGGTCCCGCAAATTCCATTTTCGCATTCCCTTATGGATAATTGGGAAACTCCAGACACTGACTTTTATTACTTTGATATCGACAAATCTCATGA
This sequence comes from Papaver californicum, assembly GCA_023531435.1. Taxonomy (NCBI): domain Eukaryota; kingdom Viridiplantae; phylum Streptophyta; class Magnoliopsida; order Ranunculales; family Papaveraceae; genus Papaver; species Papaver californicum. The sequence goes on along the minus strand of JAJJMC010029784.1, from coordinate 3,049,855 downwards.
TAGATTTCAGGCTGGTCAGATATGGGCTTTATATTGCGAATTGGATGGCTTGCCAAAGTACTATGCTCAGATTACGAAGTCGAATCACTCCCAGAGTTCAAACTGAATATTGTCGGAGAAAAATGAACTTAAAATATTTTTGATCTTGGTGGGAATGGATCTGGACCTAGAAGTCACTAAGGTACACTAGCTCATTTTTTAACTTTTGTGAATGAACCTTTAGTCCCACATTGGAGAAACTAAAGATGATTCCTCTCCTTATTACCTAGAAAGTGCTTCTAAGGGAGGGCCCTTAGGGTTTAAAAGCTTTTGTGGTTGGGGGAGGACTAAGGCAATGTGCTAGTTGATGCAACCATGCTTTTCACACATGTGCAATGCTTCACGCACGCACGGACTCGGGTGCGTGCAGGTGCGGGCGTAGCTAAGGCTGCGGGCCAACCAAGACTTACGTTTTTTGAACAAAATATATTTTCTTAAAAGAATTTAAGACTAAATCAAATTTGTTTTAAATGTGGGGGCGTATGACCCGGCGAGATTTTAGGAGAGAAATATTATTAACCGTTTTAAATCCGTTTTAACTATTAACTCCGTGCTTCATGCGTGGAATTGAATTTCAACCATAATGTCCGTGATTTATGCACGAAATTGATTGTCATACTCTCTTCTTCTACCTATAAAAGAAAACGAATTTCTTCATTAGAACTCACTCCAGAGCAGACTACTATCCCTAGCTCTTTCCCCCTCTTCTTGCTTTGTTTTGCGCACACTACTTGTTTATTTCCCTTCATACTATCTTGCTGTTAAGTTCATTTGAGGGTGATTTGTATTGTGCTTATACAAATCATAACAGACAGTTCTATCCTGGACACATCTCCTCTGTTGGGGTATAGCATCTCTCATTCTTGAGGAGTACCCGAGGACTATTGTGTTAATTTGCTGAGAAGGTGGCTCTGTCCATTGTGTGATACCAATTCAGAGACATCATTAACCTTAACAATTTTCTTCTGTTTAGTGTTTTCCATTGCTGCGGATCCAACAATCTTAACACAATATCTATTTCTTCTGTAACAATGGCTAAAAGTGATGTTGACAGACCACAAAAATTCAATGGCAAAGATTTCAAAAGATGGCAATCCAAGATGTTGTTCTTTTTGAGTTTCCATATGTTGGATGAATTAGTTCTGAAACCCTTTGATGAGACTTTGAATGATGCGGGAAATAAAAGAGAGTTAGAAAGTTGGGGTAGACAGAACTATATGGCCAAAAATCATATCCTGAACTGTTTAGAAGATGCACTGTATGATTTCTATAACGCAAAAGAGAACTTTTCTGCGTTTGATTTATGGGTTGCTTTAGAAGCAAAATATGAAGCGGAAACTGCTGGAAGTGAGAAGTTTTTGGTAACCAGGTTTCGAGAATACAAAATGTCAAATGACAAATATTTAGTTGATCAATTCCTTGAACTTCAGCGCATTATCAATGCAATTATTGCTGAAGGTATGGTGATAGATGAAACATTTCAAGTGTCTGCTGTGATTGAAAAATTACCTTCTTCATGTCTGAATACAAACGAAGATTGAGACATGAAACTGGTGAAGTTAGTATGGTTGAATTGGGTAAGAAGATTCAAGTGGAAAAATTGTTGTGCTCCAAAGACAAGAACGTATCTTCCGCAAGGGACATGTCCAACAAAGATCATGCAATTGAACACAAGTCTTCCAATACTGAAAAGGGCGAGAGAAGCAAACGCAACCCTAAGCCTAGTCATCACAAGAAAGGTATATTTCAGAAACCCAAATCTGGCATTGGTAAAATTAAAGGTGCTTGTTATGTTTGTGGAACTCCTGGCCATATGCCAAATACACTGTAGAAAACGTAAGGACTTTAATAATAAGAAAAACAACGCTAATTTGGTTGAAAACAACAAGAACGAGTTTTATGGTATGGTGTCTGAAGTTAATTTGGTAACCAATGTGAGAGACTGGTGGGTAGACTCTGGTGCTACCAAACATGTCTGTGGAAACAGAGATATGTTCACCTCCTATCAGAAGGTAGGGAAGGAGAGAAACTCTACATGGGTAACTCGTCCGCAGCAAAGGTTGCGGGAAAAGGAAAAGTTGGGCTAAAGCTCACTTCTGGCAAAACTCTCACATTGAATGAAGTTCTTCATGTTCCGCACATCTGCAAAAATCTTGTATCTTGTGGTGTGTTAGATGATAACGGTTTTAAACTTGTTTTTGAATCTGGGAAAGTTATTGTCACTAAGGGTAAGGACTATGTAGGAAAGGGTTATAAGACTGAGGGTCTCTACAAACTGAATGTAACCTATGTTCAAATGAATAAAAATTGATTCTTCTTATGTTTGTGTGTCATTCAATGTTTGGCATGGTAGACTTGGTCACGTAAACTATAAAGCAATGAATAAAATGGCTAGCATAGGCTGGATACCCAAATTTAGTTTGGAAAATGAACATAAATGTGAAATATGCGTAGAATCAAAATATCCTAAAAAATCTTATAAGAAAAATATTCAGAGAAATTCTAAACCCTTAGAATTAATTAATTCAGACATAGTTGACATGAAATCAGTTCAAACTAGAGGTGGTAAGAAATGGTTTGTCACTTTTGTAGATGATTGTACGAGGTACTGTCACATATATTTACTTAAAGGTAACGATGATGCCTTAGAAGCCCTTAAGATATATAAACTAGAAGTTGAAAACCAAATGAGTGCTACCATTAAAACTGTTAGGTATGACCGTGGTGGTGAGTATGTAATTCCTATAGGAGATTTTTGCATAGAATACGGCATTATACATGAAGTAACCCCTCCTTATTTACCACAATCTAATGGTGTGGCTGAACGGAAAAACCGAACCTTAAGGAGATGATGAATGCCATGTTAATTAGTTCAGGACTACCTGCAAATTTGTGGGGGGAGGCCGTCCTCTCAGCTTGCTATGTCTTGAACAGAGTACCCTTTAAAGGATCAGACAAAACTCCATATGAGTTATAGAAAGGTAGACAACCTTCTTATGCATACTTTAAAGTGTGGGGGTGTTTGGATAAGGTGTCCATTCCTCCACCTAAGAGAACCAAGATTGGACCCAAAACTGTTGACTGTGTCTTCATAGGGTATCCTGAACATACTACTGCATATAGATTTATGGTTGTGAGTTCTGAAATATCTGAAATTGGTGTGAATACTATTATGGAATTTAGGGATGCTGTGTTCTTTGAAAATGTTTTTCCTTTCAAATCTGAATCTCGCATGATATGTGTTGATCCCCTAGATGTCCCTTCTACTAGTCAAACATTACATGTAGAAGAAGATGAATTTGAGCCTAGAAGAGGTAAAAGACTTAGAAGTGGAAAATCTTTTGGGCCAGACTTCATAACATGCTTAGCTGAGACTGATCCACAGACTTATAGAGAAGCCATGACTTCTTCTGAAGCTCCATGGTGGAAAGAAGCTACCATTAGTGAAATGGATTCGATTATACATAATGATACTTGGGAGATTGTAGATTTACCTCTAGGGTGTAAACCCATAGGTTGTAAATGGATCTTCAAAAGGAAACGTAAGGTAGATGGAACTGTGGAAAAATACAAAGCCAGATTAGTAGCTAAAGGCTATAAACAGATAGAAGGTGTAGATTCCTTTGATACTTATTCACCTGTTACGAGAATTACTTCCATTAGGATGTTAATTGCTATTGCTTCCATTCATAACTTAGAGATATATCAAATGGATGTAAAAACAACTTTTCTAAATGGTGAATTAGATGAAGAAATTTATATGGACCAACATGAGGGATTTGTAGTGAAAGGTTGTGAAAACAAAGTTTATAAACTGAAAATAATTGTATGGTTTGAAACAAGCACCTAAACAGTGGCATGAAAAATTTGATCATGTAATAAAATCTAGTGGTTTTAAAATTAATGAATCTGACAAGTGTGTTTATACTAAACTTGTGAATGATGCATGTGTAATTGTATGCTTGTATGTTGATGATATGCTTATACTTGGTACAAACATGGATGTAATTAATTCCACAAAGAGCATGCTAAATGAGAACTTTGACATGAAAGACTTAGGCCCCGCTGATGTGATCTTAGGGATGAAGATTAGAAGAAATTATAATGGATATAGTCTTAGTCAATCTTATTATGTTGAATTAGAGGAGTCTAAGTCTACGAGTGGATATGTCTTCACTCTAGCTTGCGGGTCTGTATCTTGGAAGAGTTCCAAACAGACATGTATAGCTCGATCCACTATGGAATCGGAGTTTATTGCGTTAGATACAGCAGGCGAGGAAGCCGCTTGGCTAAGATGTTTTTTAGAAGACATTCCTCTTTGGCATAGGCCTGTGCCAGCTATATCTATACATTGTGATAGTCAAGCTGCAATAGCTAATGCTAAAAACAACAACTATAATGGGAAGTCTATACACATTAGTAGAAAACACAATTCCCTAAAACAACTAATCTCAACTAGCGTTATTTCTGTTGAATTTGTAAAGTCTAAGGAGAATATCGCGGACCCTTTAACGAAAGGTTTGTCCAAGGAGATAATTAGTAATGCATCGAGGGAGATGGGGCTTAAGCTTATCAAATAAACTTGCCATGAAGGATACTCAACCTTGCTGACTGGAGATCCCTAGATCAAGTTTTCGAATGAGACAACTAATTTGTGGTGGGTTAAAAGAAAACACTATCAAAGAATTTCATTCTCTGTCCCTTCCCTATGGTGTAGACGTGATAGTGTGACTGCATGTGAGGATGACTTTTTATTAAGTCTTAATGAATTTTATAGTTTCAATTTAAGATTGAAGTGGGGTGTAGCAGTAAACACTCTTGATAGAAATCACCTATCTGAATGAGGATGGGCCGCTTCCTATGAGAATTGAGCTGATTCTCTAGAGCATTCGAGAAACGGGATACGTCCAGGGCCAAAATGGACACAACGACACGAACTTGACAGCACCTAGAGTGATATCACGCGTGGAAGTTATTGATGGACTACACTAAAGATGGCAGTTCAAGACATCGCGTTCACTGTCCATCAAGTAGTTCCGGTAATTTCTCACCAAGCAAAATTTCAAGACCTTATGGACACCTATTGCCTAAGTGGTATTTCTCGTTTTCTGATTTCTGTTCATCGGGTTTTCATTCATGTGGGGGATTGTTGGATAAAAATGAACTTAAAATGTTTTTGGTTCTTGGTATGAATCTTAGGACCTAGAAGTCACTAAGGTACACTAGCTCATTTTTCACTTTTATGAATGAACCTTTAGTCCCACATTGGAGAAACTAAAGATGATTCCTCTCCTTATTACCTAGAAAGTTGCTTCTAAGGGAGGGCCCTTAGGGTTTAGAGGCTTTTGTGGTTGGGGGAGGACTAAGGCAATGTGCTAGTTGGTGCAACCATGCTTTTCACACATGTGCGTTGCTTCACACCGAAGCACGCACGGGCTCGGGTGCGGGTGCGGGTGAGGCTGTGGCTGTGGCTGTGGTTGCGGGTGCGGGTGTGGGTGTGACTGTGGCTACTACTGCGGATGCGGATATGGTTGCGGGTGCGGACGTAGCTAAGGGTGCGGACGTAGCTAAGGCTGCGGGCCAACCAAGACTTACGTTTTTTGAACATAATATATTTTCTTAAAAGAATTTAAGACTAAATCAAATTTGTTTTAAATATGGGGGTATGACCTGACGAGATTTTAGGAGAGAATTATTCTTAACCGTTTTAAATCCGTTTAACCATTAACTCCGTGCTTCATGCGTGGAATTGAATTTCAACCATAATGTCCGTGATTAATGCACGGAATCGATTGCCATACTCTCTTCTTCTACGTATAAAAGAAAACGAATTTCTTTATTAGAACTCACTCCAGAGCAGGCTACTATCCCTAGCTCTTTTCCCCTCTTCTTGCTTTGTTTTGCGCACATTGCTTGTTTATTTCCCTTTCTACTATCTTGTTGTTAAGTTCGTTTGAGGGTGATTTGTATTGTGCTTATACAAATCATAACGGACAGCTCTATCCTGGACACATCTCCTTTGTTGGGGTATATCATCTCTCATTCTTGAGGAGTACCCGATGACTACTGTGTTAAGGACAATTTGCTGAGCAGATGACTCTGTCCATTGTGTGATATCAATTCAGAGACATCATTAACCTTAACATGTTTCTTCTGTTTAGTGTTTTCCAGCAGATCCAACAAATATAAGATGGCTTGAAGCCTGTACCTCACCAAAGGGGGTGCTCCAATGGCATGACAAGAAAATTCCCATATGCACTGGAGTTTTTACTAGTGGTGAGACAGCGGAATTTGACAATACTGCTTCTTTCTCTCATCTTTCAGTTGGAGCAGTACTATGGGAGAAGAAAAGCAAATATAAGATCTACCCAAGGGAAGGGAGGTGTGGGCAATATACAAGAAATTCAGTTTGGAATGGTCTTCCGATGACCTGCAAATATGCGAATATGACATAGGTGAAGTTGTAGAACGGAAGGGTGCTACAGTCAAAGTGCTGGTTTTGGAAAAAGTTTCCGTTTCGAGACGGTTTTTAAGGGTAAACCAAGGTGTGAATTGATACTGGAGGTACCCCAAAGTCAACTGCTTCGATTCTCCCATCAAATTCCTGCGTTCCAGTTGACAGATGAAAGAGACGGAAAGCTTCAAGGATGTTGGGAGTTAGATCCCAAAGCAATGCCTGTTTGTCTATTTTATCTCTAAATTATTAACGTTGGCATGTGATTGCATATATTTATAAGCCGAATTGTACTACGGAGTAGGAACTTGCAGATTTTGAAATCAGTTTGTTGGTTATTGTGTGCACCAACCGAATGCAACAGATTAGATGAACAACTGTTATCTGTTGAAACTGCTTTGATGAAGTACGGGAAACAGGACACTTGACTCGTGTTTTAATGGACACCTGATTTTGTTAAATGTAGAATTTGAAGTCATATTTATGCAAGTTCACATAGATAAGATTCGCATTGCAGATACTGAACACACTCATAGTTGCAAAGACTGTTATGAGACTATACTGGAAACTAGGATCTTTTTTTATTTTTTATCAACATTCTGACTCGAATTATAATAAACAGCAATACATGTGGGGATGTATGATAAATTTCTTAGAAAAGAGAAAAATTTACATTTTTATTTGATGAGTAAATTACGTTGTTAACGACTTTTGACCTTGCTAGTATCACCACCTGACGATTTTACCACCATACTAGAGAGGCATGCATCTACTGATTTGCATTTACTTAGTCACAAGAAGAGTGTCCAGCACAAGAGAGATATCCTGTTCACCAAAACCTTGTTTTACACAGAAGATATTGGGGCTTTCTGGTGGAACTACATCTTCCCTTTTGTAACTAGATTCACCACGCACAAACATCTCGCTTCCACATTCTACAGAGCCTTCAAGAATTATGGTTTTGTGGAGTCCAACAAGTAAGTCTTCATGGTCAGTATCTCCTTTCTCTCCCACAAACACTATCATTTTGGAGAGCTCAATTGCCCACCTAACAGATAAGTACCTATAACATAATAGAGAAAGCAAAAAAAAATCTTCGTCAGAATGTAAAATTTACTTTTCCTAGTTAATCGTCTTTCAGTATTAGCATTAAGACTAACCTTAGTGCCTGAGCTCTGGATGCAAACAAAGGGACGATGTTCAAGCGATTTCCAGCATGTGTATAAACAGGACTGCATCTGAAACCTCTCATTCTCAACTTATGCCTTAATTCGTCCACTTTCCGTGTCTGCACAATGAGAATATATTAACATTTAGTACAGTGATTATATTCTGCAGTCAGCACAATCAAAAAGTTAACTGAGGGAGCTTAGGTGCGAGCGATGTTAAAAGTTATTTACCCCCCTTAACATTCAAAAATACTAGACGACAATGATATTAGCATGAACATCTACAGGTTAAATGGTTTCATTCCAAGTGATACATGTTACAGAAAAAGAAGAATAAGATAATCTGACCTTGGCTCCTGGTTTGACTAGGTAAGCATGGGACCGAGAATTGCTTGCTGCATCATAGTCTGTCACATCATCTTCAGACGCACCGTCTTCCCTGGCAAGCCTAATAATGGTAGAACGTACATTATCTCCGGGCCACCTGTACTCTACATGAGCTGCATAATCCAAGTCAGCTACTAAATCTCTCCATGGGTAATACATTTCGCTCCCACTGCTACAAATCAAGGCATCAAAATCACTAGGTTCAACTTGGCAAGTTTTCAAAGCCTCAATGGTTTCCGCCAATGTAGAACCAGTGGATATTACCATACCAGCTAACCCTGTTCCTGATACCGTTGTTACCATTTTGATTATCTTTGAAAAGTTCTCTGACGCCATTCCATCTTCATTGTAACAATCGACAGCGATGACACATAACCTCTGCCTTCTTCCAGGGGAATAGCTGACACCTGCATTGCCAGTAGGAACCCGTTACCATGCTATCTGTCAATTAGGCATAAGAAAAAACTTGTGACAAAGAATCCCACATATAGCTTTGTGGGACATAGGAGTATCACAACACAGTCCGTGCCGAGTGGCGTTTCCAGACGAAGACAATAAGGATTGATAGCTTTAAGCCTTTAACATTCCACGGATTAGATTGTATAAGGTTTCTTATACACGTTAGAAATCAGTGAACTGTTGAACTCAGTAATGAGGTTAGCACTGTACCCGGTATTTGCTGGTCAGTTCGATGGCGACGCTTAATTAATGCATCGATGATCTCTTTTTGCCGAGTAGCAGCATCGACAAGTTCACCGTTGTTGATCTTGAGATCTCCATCAATGGAGAATCTTAGTGAGAGATCTTCAACGTCTCTTAGAGAATCACTCATTGGTTCTTCAGCACTAGGCACAATTTCAAGACGTGTTGTGGGGTGTCGATTACGGCAGTGTTCAACGTGTGATAGATAGTTACGACAGTGCTCTGGCCATGAGAAACGATGAATGTTTTTTAGACCATTTTTGCGACAGTCTGACCAGAGGGTTTTGTTTGCAACAAGCTTTAAGAGAGCATCAGCTATTGCTTTCTGATCGTGTGGATCAACTAGAAGTCCATTATTCAGTGCCTGGTTAGAGCCGAAAAGAAACAAAATTCTTTAGTTCATAACAAGGTCCCATGTCACCATTTGGTATCCTTAGTTTAATTGTAGTTTGTAGAGCAAGAAAATTTTACCTTGTGAATATCCACCGGCCCTCCATTTTTAGTTGCAACAACAGGTAAACCATATGCAGCTGCCTGAAAAATATTGAAGTAGTAGTAGTTAGACCAACACAAGCTCATAAGACCCATTCATTCATTTATGTTGGCAGTCTTTAAGAATAAAAGAACAGATAAATTAGAGCAATCAATTTTGTACCTCTATTAGAGTTAGGCCGAAAGGCTCTACTAGCGCAGGATTAATAAAAACTCCCTGTATACATAATGCAATCCAAAGATCAGATTAATTTTGGTGGTATTGACTGTTAATTTGGGGGTACTTTATCAAAACACCAGTAGTACACTGGCGATTAACTTGATACTTTGGACGTTTAACAAAAGAAATGGATACCTTAGTCTTTGCAGCCAAACGGTATATTTCGGGTACGTCAGACTGCTTATGATGCTTAGGGTATGCAACCTGACCATACAGATCATACTTGTCGATGAGCTTCAAAACTGTTGTGAGTTCAGTTGAGCTGCTGTTCGACATCTCTTCAATGTCATCTCTATTTCCAAGGATTAGAGTCTGCAGATAAATACGTATTTGCTATTATTAGCTAACCCTGATCAACCTTTTACACATGTATACTACTGATATTTAACACTATCAGACATGTACTTCATACCAAGTTTGCGAGCTCCCGTAGAGGTTGACACTCGCCAAAAGCCTTGAGTAATGTAGTGACGTTTTTCTTTGGGTCTGGACGTGATAAGGCTAGTATCATGGGTTTGTGAGGGTTGGTGAAAAATCGCATTACCTGCATTGGTACAATATATCATAAATGGGAACTCACAGATGGGATTCCCACTGGTACTAGTGAAATTCAAGAGAAACACAATAGAAGCAGCTATGGGATTGTTTGAGAAGTAAGTAAGTACCTCGACCCATATGGGAGGGAGATGTCCTTTGTTTTGAGTAGTTCTGTCAGAGCCAATCAAGGAGGTTAGATCCCCGTCTAGGGAAGTATCTTGCTGTGTCACATAACTGAAGTCCATCCCTGGTGGTATCACCTAATTCGAAGTACCCAATTTCAAGTGTCTATTAACTAACAAGATTTACTTTGCCGTCCGAGGCTAAACGACATGGTCGTAGAAAAGGGAGAGTGTTATTGTTTACTTACCACCATCCTAGGCATGTATCTACCAAGGCAACTAACACCTCGTCGTCTTCGGACCCTAAGTTTTCTCTCAAGCTTTGGATCAAAGCCATCATACAATCCCCATTGTTCTTCAATCTCTTGTCTAGTACTCGTAACCACCATTTCAGCAGCATCCAGCCCCATTTCCTCGCCTTCAATCCTTCTCATAATTTTGTATGTTGAATTTATATCTTCCCTACTTAATCTCCCCTGTTTCAATAACTGCTCGAATTTGTTCCTACCCAGTGAATGTCCTGTTAGCACCATTGGAACATTTAAGGCACCTGACAGTTGCGCAGCCACCGCTCCTGCATCTGCATAATGTCCATGTATGACATACGGCCATACCGGTTTCCCTCCTTCCATTTCATCCCCTATTGCTCTTGCCATGTTCACTACATGTGACAATGCACAATCTACAAACTCGGGTATGTGAGGCCACAATGACTCTTTTGGTATATATGTATTTCGAGGACCACAAGGGAGTCGGATTATGTAAGCTCCACAACTTTCACCTTCACTCTGGCCATCAGCATCATCAGGACAAGTTAACATTTCAATGGGCTCAGCGTAACTTGAATCGACTTCAGATGATGCAATCTGGCGAGTCAGCAAATCAACACGGTAGACCCCTTTGGTATTGGCTAGAGCCTTTGCTAACTCTACAACATATTTCACTTGCCCACCCGTGTCTGAATCTCTTCCCAACTCCATATTTTCCCCACGCACCAAACCATGTAAGCTATATAAGCAAATAGAAAAAAAATAAATTTAAAACAAATATTCCAAAAGCTTAATATTGTTTCAGGAGGAGAATAAAATTGAGTAATATTTTCTTCGTTTGACCAGATTATCATATCTGATTGTTTTTTTTTCTTTTTTTTCTTTTTTTGGTAAATCAGAAAAGGTTCATAATATTACTATCGAAGGTTACCAAATTTAATCCAATATCAACAGTGGATTTTGGTGATGTTTATTTTGTTTTATATAGATTTTGTAACCCGTAAATTTGCCAACCATTTGGTCATTTCATTTACCTTATCGACAAAGAGAAAAAATAAAATTAAGTTATCAACCGTTTTTTTATCTTCATCTTTAGATCATTAATTCTAGATTGTTTTATCTATTTTGCTTAGATTTTTGTTCAGATTTTGAATTATATATCAGTATTAGTATATTAATATATTTTAAATAAAACGAATTATTTTTATAACTATTTTTAAGTTTTTTTTGTGTTTTTTTTTCTTCAGGTCTAATGATATCTCTATATCAATTGGGTTGTTTAATTACACCTTTTTTTTCGGTATATGATAGCCTTAGCGGCGTTTATTGGTGGTGCTTCATTATTGTCAAGCACATTTTTGAAGAAGACGATCTACTTCGACAAAGGAGATCGATCGTAAGGATATGAATTTGGGCATATTACTTTTTCTCCATGGAAACCTCTAAAATGTATGATGTTGATGATCAAGAAACAAAATGGTTTGAGACCATTAGAAGAATATCAACTTTCAATAGAATATAAAGTTTTAGTACAATTACTGTTTTTTTTTAAGTTTCGAAATTTATAAATTTAGTACTAGTTTTACGGATGTATTAATTATAATATAAGTTAAATTTCGTATTAATAAAATTATGAGGTATTACATCTTCCATCAACAAAGTTAAACTTTGCATATAAAAAAGAAAGATAATAATGAAACCTTTGTATGGTAATTTTTCTTTTTAGGGTAACTAAAAATGAACGATACAGGCCAGACCTTAAAAAATAAAAAACAAGAAAAAAATATAAAACGAAAAAACAAGTCACATGTAATCTTAAACGACAAACATACATACTCGATCTGTCATTTCTTATGGCCAAACGAATTAAATCTGGTGGTTCATTTACTCAAATTTAGACCGATCATACACACTTTATCTACTTCGTAGTACAAAATAAATTTATTTTTAAAATAATGATGTTTTTATGAATATTGAAAAGAGAATATTTAGTCTCCTTTGACTTTACAACCCTAACACTATTGATTATTACATCTAGGTCCTCCTAGTTTCGTATAAATTACACTAACTCCTTTACAAGTATCCTAAATCATGTGGTCATCACCAAAGCTAGAAAGGAGTGGTAAAAAAAGCAAAAAAAAAAAGCAGGCTGAGTGTCAAAAACTGATTCCCTTTCATGTTTGTAAAACGGTTCAATGAGAATAAAGTCATTTTTGGTTTGTGACATGTCAATTGGGTTTCAATAGGTACATTTTTAAGGTGGTATACATATATATCATTATTAAATAAATAAGATGCATACCTGATCAATATTATGTATAGCCGCTTGGATTTGCAGTTGTCATCAGTCCAAATTTGAAGGTCAGAATTAATCCGAAAAAGTTTCTCTGGTTTAAATGATTCTGTTCGGTTATTATTTTCTCCTTTTTCTTTCGTCTCTCCCTCAGAAAGTTCTGATAAATCCTCAGAGGCATCGATGCGAACTTGCTCACGCTCAAGGCGACGTATTGCTAAACTTTGTGCCGCTTCCCATGCAATCTATTATGCCGTATTAGAGCGTGAAAAATATACCATATTTTTTTCTTCATTGTTATTCAAGCAAGTAGAATGATGAAATACGGGTAGAATACCTGCTTCTTACTGCGAGCAAGATGCCATATACGCCAACACATATTCTCGAGTCTGTTATTGCGCTCACGCGTATTCCTTGTGGCTATTACCTGTAGCAGGCATTACCACTTGTGAGAGTCACACTCATCTCTCTCTTTCTTTAAATAAGAGCTAGCATCTCACGAGGTATCACATTCGTTCTGAACTTTAAGCATATATTGAAATAAAGTGAGCTGTGTACACTGTACACTTCAATCTCAATGGCGGAGCTGGAAATGAAGGTCAAACGCGGTAAAAAAACACATCACACTGTGTAAGGACAGGAGGGCATAATTTAAAGAATTTTATCTAAAAATACAATTGCTTTTTCGAAAATTGCATAAAAGAACTTTTCGCAATGACTTTTCACATAAGAAATCCTTTACGGTGGGTTTCATGGTATTTTTATGGGACCATATTTTTTTAAAGAAAGAGTTTTTTAACATTTCATGATATTTTTGTGGGACCCATATTTTTTTAAGGAAAAAGTTTTTTACCACCTGTGAATAATATGCACTCTTTAGGACTTAGGAGCCAACTGCCAAGCTTAGTCAATCTCAAACTCTGACTAGTTAAAGTTTGCATTTCTTCGCTTCTTTTACCTGATCAATCTTTGTAATATATAAACATTACAAAGGAAGTACTCCAAAAGTGTCTTCAGTTCAAATAATACACTAGAAACGAAAACAAAGAGGCCAAATTGGGACATAGTACTAAACTAACGGCCGAGCAAAATCTTTTTGGAGAATGGTAGGTCCTAGATGAATACCGTAGAATCAATAAAGAAAAAATATTTTATGCGGTTTTGGAGAATTTTTTTTTTTCACAGTTCATTTAGAACTTCTGAAGGGGATATAACCGAACTAGAGCTACTCATTTGACCGAGGTCCCTTGCTAAAAGTCATAGTTTGACTCCCTGCTGCAAAGTTTGTTAACCTCTTAAAATTTGATCGTCTTTCCGGACACCCCAAAACAGAAAACAAATGGTTGTAATAAGCATAGCATAATGATTACCTTAATCCATGTTCTGTGGAGATCAGATTCATCAAAACTGTTAACAACTTCTTCGACAAAATATTTGGTTGGACTGAAAGCCTTCCCAGCGGATACTGCTGTTTCCTTGTTATTGTTATCGTCAACTTCCAAAGCAGCAGAAAATATGACGTCTCCTTTCAAATTTCTGTTTTTCTCTTCGATTTTACTAGTGATGCTTGGAACTGTCTTTTGAAGTTTAATTCCTGCATCAAGAATTGCCTCTAAATATCCATTTATCCACTCGTTTCTCGCCATTCTTTAGTTTCTCCTCCGGTGCAACAAAGAAAGAAACAATCTGAATTCAATACTTACAAACTCAATGAAGTTATAAAGGCACTGAGATGATGATGGTTGTAACCAACTTAAGGAAAGAAAAGATACGTAGTAGTGGTATTATTTATGTGTATGCATAAAAGATGACGAGAATGTTGCATCACCCAGTATATATATATTCGGGTATTAAGTTCCAAGGAATCGATATGGAAGGCAGCATGGGGAGGTAAAAGAAACAAATATCTCAAGGAATATCCAAATTCATCTCAACAGTACTCTAAACAGACTATCTCTACAAACAAGGCCTCTTATCTTTTATCTTTTGAGAATATGAGCCACTTGTTGCTTTTTCATTCAGGACCACGTTATTGCGTATCACCCATTTTTGTCTGATTTATCTTTGCAAACGAAATTCGATTCACAAAATATATTCCTGTGGTTTTCTTCGTACGTCTAGATAACTAAATCCTAGTTTGGAATACTCATTTGGAATTGTGAACCGTTCAATTGTGGTGCGTATTTAATACGTCGGCTAAATGGTTGGAGTCCAAGGAAATTTTCACATGCCCAATATGATCACCCAATTTGTGTTAGCATCTTTCTGAGTAGAACCGTATTAAAGAGCTCACACAGACTTTAAAAATTGAGAAATTCGCACGAATTGTGAGCAGGTTAATCAGTGTAATAGCACGTGCCTTGCACTATGGCTGTGTGAAATTGGCGTCGGGTTTTGGTTTTTATTACCGGAGTAGAATCCTTGATGCTGCCATGCCCTCTAATCATTGTACATGAGCGCTTGTTCGCGTCTCACGAACATCTCATGACGCCAACTAATTGGTGTCACTATTCCATGTTGCAGGGTTGTCTTCGAAGCCGGTTGTGGGTCGGGATATATTCCATATTTTCTTCGGGTGACATGGCTGTCAGGTTGCGTTTGGGTGATTCTTCTCCCAGTTTTTTGAACTGGGACTGAATTCTACTGGTACTGGTAATTGGTTTGATTCGTGCCTTTTGTTGGCGAAACATGGTCATTAGTTATTTGTGCGCCGATTTTGGTTTTCGTTGGCGGGGAATTTGCGAGCTTCCTTGGTATCAGTGATGATAAAAGTTTACTCTATGACTATCCGGGCCAGCCGGTTGAATATTGCAACGAGTTTGATTGCTGATTGTTATTCTTTAATTGAGCTGGGTTGGCGTGCGGGTGTTTTTGGTGTCTACATGTATCCAGTTCTTTCAACGATCGCGTCTTTATTACCGTGCCCTCTCTCTGGTTATGTTCAGGAGCCGTTTCCCTTTGGCTTCCTTCACATACTGTTTCCATGGTATCTGAGTACTTCGTGCCTGAGTTGGTGGTGCTGTCGCATCTATCATCTTCCAGATTTGCGACTGCCAAGATAAAATCATGGTTTCCATCGTGTCTTATGCGTTTTTACTTGCTACGTACTATATGGCACACCTTTTCACTGGATCGAACACTTACAGAGGTTGCTTAGGCCACCGACCTAGCCTACATATGATGGGTGTATATGTTGTATCTGCAACAAAAAAAATACTAAAACGAAAGAGGTTAACGTTAATAAAATCTCTAAATTGATTTGCACACAAAGGACAAAGCCACATGCTCAGCAAATTGTCCTTAACACAATAGTCCGCGGATATTCCTCAAGAATGAGAGATGTTATACCCCCACAACGGAGATGTGTCCAGGATAGAACTGTCCGTTATGATTTGTATAAGCACAATACAAATCACCACTCAACGAACTCAACAGCAAGATATGAAGGAATGAAAAATAAACAAGCAATACGCACAACAAAACAAGAAGAGGGGAAAAGAGCTAGGAATAGTAGTCTGCTCTGGGATGATTTGGAAAGGAGAATTCAACTTCAGTTTATAGGCAAAGATGGGGAGTGAAATCAGTGCAGAAAATAAATTTTCTAATTAATCAAAATTTATGTGCGAATTGATTAATTACTGGTAAGAAA